>JAQGBH010007681.1:0-10672 GCA_034698265.1 Sminthurinus aureus | reverse complement strand
ATTGGATTTCAAAATCGGATAGAAATCTGTTTCTATTGGGGTTCAAAGCCACCTCCTTTTCATTGAGACAATCTTAACTGAATTTTAAAAAATAAAAATTAAAGAGTACCGAATATGAATAGAAGTGACACAACAAAAAAATATATACTATTGAGATTTCGTTTTCCAGTTCATCGCAAAAATCAAACCAACGCTGAAACTATGGAGACGCCGTCAACGCTTATACAACAAAGCTGTGTTTAACTCAAAAAGATGGTCGTGGCGTGTGGCGTGAATACATTATCTTCATTTTTCAGTGTCCACTCAGTGGACTTCACTGTCCACCATAAAACCCATATAATATATCTTAATTATTCGTGTAAAAACTTGAGAAAAAGATGAAATAAAACGGCATTTGAAAAGCAAAGAACTAAACTTATTTGAATTTAAATGTGTTATTTTTATTATTACATTTTATTTTGCTTATATTTATAATCTATATAATACTGAGGTATTATTATATATAGCTAAAATGTTTCTCATACTTGCGATTCACATCACACTATATTATAATATTCAATGTATAATTATAATAATAATATGTACATATGTCGTAATATAATATATGAGTAATGGGTATAAGGTATAATATATTTTGACTATTAACTTATTATTCTATATACGTATATATACACCAACAATATAAATCTACATCTTTTATAATGGTAATTCGATTATACATTATAATTTCGTTAAAGTGTACATCACTATTATTTTACAGTATGCACCAGTATATATATAGCATCATAATACACACAGCTTTCCTCTCACAATTATTTGTATAATCGTATAATATTATGCATTTTACAATGAATGATTTATTACAGGAGGTCCTATATATATAACTTTCATGACATTTTGAATGAGGCCAAAAACCAACAACTCTCATGACCCATGAGAAGTTCTTTCTTCTTTCTCCAATGAATACACATGTGGAGATATCATTCCACTGTACATTTAAGAAAACTTCCACTTTCCTATAAATAAGAGTGAGTTTTTGTGTTCAAGCATATTCGATATAGTGCACACAAATTCGTTTGCAGTTTGTACTCCATAAAATACAAGCAAATACGTTTTTTCATTCCAGTATTGTTAGTTCTTAGTTCAAACTTTAAACAACAGCTATAAAATGCTTAAAACCACATGCGCTCCACAACTCCGCATATACACATTCAAATTTTAGTTCACTTGATAAAATCAAACGTTTTTTGATACATGTATCATCAGTACTCAATACTCAAAATACACATGCACTTTTAATTTGTAGAATAATAATTTATACTATTAAAACTGTCAATATAACAACTTTCTCTTTTTTCTTAACCACTTTCCTATAATGTATTATTATGTATAATTTGAGAATCTTATTCACATGAACATGGAACAGGCATATAATATTTTGACACTGGTTGATGCATACAGTTAAACAGAGCTAAAGAGATCGACACTTTATAGTATAAAGTTTATACCGAGAGATATTATTAATTTTCATCACCTAAAAGTCAGAATTCAGAATGCATCTTTATTTATCAATTATTAATTATTATGTGTTTCAGCTTTTTTTAACAATATTTGAAAGAAAAAATCTAAAACACTGATATTAAATGTATAGCGTACTTTATAGCTATTTCTAGAATTTTGTGATACGTATTCTTTTACTGATACAAGACAAGTAAAAAGAGATACATATGTTGAAAAATTGCGTAGAGTCATCACATCACATTACCCTCATTCCACTTGAAGAGAAAAACCATCAGTAGAATCGAAACTTTTCCAAAAAAACTACAAAATCCAGAACAATATTATATATTATTGAAATTAGAAATGTTTAATATGCTTACACTATATAGAATATAGCACCTATTCTTATTACAATGACATTTTTTTCAAAGTTTGGTCTTGTTTTGGTTTAAAAATTTTGATTTCAACATTAACATTGTTGGAGCTATTTAATAGTAAAAAGCAAGTTTATGATATTAATAATGATGATTATTACTAACAAGCTAACTGTAAGATATAAATGAGTACAAGCACATGAATTTTCAATAAGATAAAATTCTTCTTAACTCTTTTCTATTCACTGGTGTGTAATAAATCAGTTTGTAAGTCCACAAATCGTGAGTTTTACACTTCGTCCAGTACTTTTCTTTCCAATGGTGCACAATCTAAGATTGTCAATCTCGTACTTTAAAATAATACACATAAAATACACATGAGATTTAAATAAGTATAAACTGATTTGACTTGACAGAATCCGCTATGGCGACTCACAGGTAAGTCTACAACACTTGAAACTATATATGATGGTAATTTTCATTTAGATGTTAAAAGTATTGCAAGGGCTCAGGCGTTGTAGTCATACCCATTTTTATCAAGTTTCAAGCTGGGTTGAACTGAAAAGTAAAAGGTCGTTCACTCTTATGTGGACGAAATACTAAAAGTTTTTATAGACTAAAAATACACTTTAACGTTTAACAATGGATAATGGAAACCTAGTAAGTTAAAAGTTATATCGTAACCGTTTACAATAAGAAATACAAAAAAACGATCATATAAAATTCCACGTTTCACATTCCCTCTCTGTGAAATAGACAAACACAATTATTTTACAATATAATTTTAATTACTAGAAACGATCGATATACAGTTAATCACAAAACTGTTATGCCTCTCTCCACTGGAGATTTTCACAATCCGATACATACAATTCACTCCATCTTTTCATAAAATAGGCTTCAAATTTCAAATTGACATTATTTATATATAAATTTTTAAAACCATCTGTACTCACTACTTTTCAATACTATTTGCTCCGCAATAATAATTACTTTTAAAAGTTTTCAACATATTACATATATACAATTTTAACCGCAAATCTGGTTTAAATCTATACAAATTCATTACTCTGTTTAGTATCGAATATCAAAGCAAATCCAGCAAACTATCATAATATTATTTTCATCCATCTGCACAATTTTATGCCTTATAGGATATATTATGATACACGCCAAAATTTTGAATGTCTACTTATTAATGTGCATCTTCTTTTGTGCCTTTGTATAGAATAATGTACAGCATCTCTTGGAATTTCTACAGTAGGTAAAAGGTAAAAGTATTTGTTTGGTTTGGTCTATATGTCTACATTGCATTGTGTAAGTTGTATGGTTTGTATATATATATATGAGTAATGTATAATGTATACGCTTTCTATATTATGCAATAGTGTGGAGTGAAAGTCGAAATTCACATAATATGTGTGTGAATTTTTTTCTCTTACATATCTACATGTCTATATACCTATATCTATGTATTAATCTATGTTAAGTATTCGCATATGCATATGTATACATACTTACGATACACTATAATTAATAATACATGAAATCACATTTCTTTCTTCTCTAGTATGATTGTTTGATGTGTTTTTACACATTGTTGTAGTTTACATTAATTATTTATAATAATATATTATAATTTATAACATATTTAAAGATATTCTGATTCTTAAATAAAGAACAAATATATGTTTTTAGGCGCCGATACTTTTTCTTAGGCTCAATATTATGTATTATGTATCCATATAACTTTTTAATATAATAATACTGATGACTATTTTGATTGATTTGATTTTCTACTTTGAAGTTTTGGTTTTGTTTATATAGTTAAATCAATATACTTTGCTGGGAGCTTTTAACTGCAGGGAATATTTTAATGTCACAAAAATGACCAAGTCAAAAGAAGGAAAGTACAGGAGAAGGTAATTTAGCTGTGTTGAACTATTTTTAGATGGAAATTTTCATTTAGTCTCTGCTGAAAACAAATTCATTGTAATGATTCCATCGACTTTCTTCAGTATCCATTCCTGGTTTGAGATCTGATGCTCCTCCTGCTGTTCCAGATCCACAACTTGCCACACACCTGTAATTATTATAAAAGCAGAAACATATTGGTTGTGCAATTAATGATTAGCATATTGTGTTTTTCGAAAATTTGATTATATTGCATTATTGTAGTTTGCTTACCTAAATCCAGCTTCTTGAAGATTATCAAAAGCCTGTTCCAAGAACAAATGCTTAAGAAAAAATCGACCAGAGTAGCGATCTAATGGGCCACGATCAGGGTCTCGGCTCTCATTTAAGGATTCCCCGAAAATCTGAAATAAAAAAATAAATAAAAATGACTCACAAACTAAAAGTGTCTCATTTCATTCACTGAGTGACTTTTTCTGTATCAATATAATTCAAGATATTTTATATTTTATCTCATGTGGATAAATCAAATTGTATAGTAATATTATGTAAAATGTTTTCAGGTTTGCTGATTTGTACTTTTACTTTGTATGTATTAGCGCATCAATTAATATTTTTATTCTGTTTTGTACACTTTTCTGTCTTTTGTATTTTGTATCATTTGAAAGAAATTAGTTTACAAGAGTAAAAAAACCTACAGAGTGATGATTTTGTTGTTATATTTTAAACGTAAGTATAAAGTACAAGTATTTTAAATGCTTACTACTCTGTTGACTGCAGAGGCTTTGCTTTCTGATTATTAGGTAAAACCATCACGTTTTGGCAATGCCAGTGTGATGATAATACGAGAATGAGAGGTACTTTGGACTTCATTCATACTGTACACTGTTCCCTGTATACTGTATAAAGTATGTATAACAAGAGAAAACACTGCACAAGAAAGGGAAAGGAACAAGTTGAATTTGAATGAAGGACACAAAACACGAAAGGAGACGAGAATTTTCTTTAAACGGGGGCTATTAACAGACAGATGAAAAATAATTGAAGGTAAAAAGGCGGAGTAATGCAGGCCTCTTACTTTTATGTACCTCTTCAAATTCCATCCTTTCTCTCACAATCGACGTTATCTCATCGAAACTGGAAACGTAAACTCTCTCCAATATCTTTCTACTGTGTATGTACTGTACTATACTGTATAATGTATAATGTATATCTATATTCTAGTAATATGCTATATGCTATATATTCAACCGTCCAGATCTTCAAGCTTCAAAAGAACAGGAGGAGTTTTATATACCCGACTATACTACACATTACATTGCACACTCTGTATATTGTGTAAATTGTAGGTAGTAAAGTGAAAAGTAGTAAAGAAAGTAGCAGAGTTTTCCCTTTTTCATCCACCAAATTTTTTATCCCCTATTTATTTATATGTACGGCTTTGAAACTATATCCAGCAGTCAGCAACCCGCTATCGGGATACTTACAGGAACAATTTGCATTTTTATTTGCTTCATTGTCCTTCAATTTCTGGTATAGGTAGTCAACTCTTTATGTATAGTCAATAGTGCATGGTGTCTTGTACGGTTTCAACCTTTTTAAATGTGAGACTGTACTGAGGGAAAAAGATACAAAATTTTAACATTTCTAGACAATGTACGCTGTACACTGCACAACTTTCTAAAAACTAAAAACATTGAATAAACTGTAACAGACACAGCTAAACAGTGTATAAGCATCTTTTTTTATTCCATGTACTAAAATACTCGTATGACTTTTACAAACTGACTCTGAAAAAAAGACGGCTAAATTTGCGCTACTTTAGGTCTCTTCTCTCTACAGTCTACAGTTTACACTAGATATCAAAAGTGAATGATATGGTAGAAAATCCAAAATCCAAAATCTGAGAGGCAGGAATGGAAGCGTGAAACCCCATGAATTTCTGCATTTATTTATTCCTTCAACTTTTATTTCGCCTTTTCCGGCACATTTCATTTACGATCTCACATGTATCGTGAAATACAAACTGAGATCCGAGATGTGAGATCTAAGGCGTCCATTTATAAGACTAAACACTGAGCATTGAGCATTGAAAACATTAAAGTGCTATGAATAGATACTTATAGAAAACCCCCACTTTCCTTTATGCTGCATGCTCTATACTTTATACTTTATGAACTGTTCATAGAATTTAAGTGCAGTAGTTTACGAGCTGGATGTGTTCAGAACAAACACCGTGTAAAATATACTCAATGTGGGTAATTTCAGTGTTAAGGAGCTTTAAAACAACCCAAAGTGATACTTAGTAACGGAACCAAATACAGTTTCTTTGCAGGTCTTCAATGACAAACCTACTATTTTCTTTTCCTTTCCCATTTATAAGAAAAGGGCTGCAAAGAATTTTCAATTATAATGTAACATCGGCTTTTCAATTCACCAAACTATTTACAATTTTGATTATTGCAGGTTCTACGTATGTATAATATGCGTAAAACATACGATTATATTATACTAAAAACTATAACATATATCGGGATCTGTATTTTCTGAGCATTTACGACAGTTTTATAAGTCATGTACACATAAACTGTCAAATCGTCACTTTACGTACAACAAAAGTCATTTAAATTTTCTTTTCTTAGTTTCTATCCTGGTTTTTATTGTCTCAGTAAGAAATAAGCAAGAATTTTCATGTTTGTTTAAATTTTAAATGTTTTTGGATACGTTTACTACGGGTGTATTTAATATGTAATGAATAAAATACAAAAATCTATTAGTTTAAGAAGAGTATTTCTTTTCCTTCTCTTTTTTTTGAACTTGTTGGAAAAAACTATTTTGTTACAGAAGAATTAGTAAAAACCACAATATTTAAGTTGTTAGAGCAAGTGTATGTTTTCGTCAATTACTTTTTTCTACATTCCAAATGTACATAACATAATATGAACTGCAATAAAGTTGTGCTCTTTCTTCGGCTGGAACCACCTTCTTTCTTCTTTCTCCTTTCTCTAGGCAATCAGCGTCACTGTTAGTACACCACTTAGCTTGGAGCTTGGAAGCTTAAAATATCACCCAATTTTATCACTTGGTAAGGATTTTGCTACCTTTATTTATTATTTACACTTTTTCTTTTTGTTTACGGACAATCTTGAATCTAACTATTTTCTTCAATTTAAGGAATGGAATGCTATTCAGAGAAAGCAACTACACGATGACCACAAAAATTTGAGGTTTAATTACAAAATTATCCTTATAAAATCAACAACCTTCCGCGCTCTACATTTTACTTTACAGATTATACCGTATCAATACTTTTTTTATCAAGTATCAAATATGGTTCATTAAAAGTACTACTAAAAGATAAAAGAAAATAGAAAATGACAAGTAAATAAGAAACACAGAGAACGTGAAATAAATAATGCCATACTCCAAATTCTATTCCACTATACACCATAAAGGAGGGGAGTACTTTTTAATTGTTAATATTCGTCGCTCATTCAGTGTAACGAGTCCAACGTCCAACGATATCCTAAATTTTACAAGCTCTGTATGTCTGGATCTGGATCAGGATCAGTATAACAACATGGAGCACAGAGACTGGGAAATGGAAATTGGAAACTCAATAATGGAATAAGAAGAGTATCAGTCGCTCAGTAGCTAAGGAATGGAAAATCAAATTATGTGAAGGCTGATGGAAACGGTTTTCGAGACAAGTTTCATCATTGTAATGGAATAAGAAATAAGAAGCCGTCGTTCATCTGTAAGTACATTGTACTTTGTACCGTGTACTGTGTTGTGTCTAGAGTCTAGAGTCTGAAGTCTGGTATCCGGTGACTACATGTAAAGTAGGAGTATCGTCGTAATTGTCACTTGCTCGATAATAATACTTAACTACAGTGACATTGTCCTTATATGTTGCATGTTACAGACAATGATTGACTATAATTTAATTAAGTATCAAGTGAAGCGGCTGGCATAATAATAATGACATTGGCATGATAATGCTACTACTTACTACTTCTTCTTACATTCTAGATTCTAGATATTTAAGTAATAGGAAACACGTTGATAGTGATCAGGACAATGATGTCATCATGGAAATAAGTCACTTTATTCTTCATGGCAGGACAATGCTGTACACTCCGTATTCTACAGATAGGAGATCGGATAGGTAGACTCTAGATTCTAAATTCTAGACTCAGTCAGCGACAGTTAGGTGTTAACAACATGTGATGATGAGTATTAAAAATGACACTTTTGCTCCCCGTGTCATTCCGACTGCATCATCATATTGCAGCAGCTGGGAAAGAAATATCATCTTGATGTCCCATCCTGATTCCGCGTATATGTGTGTGTGTGTATTACATTACAAGAAACTGAGAACTGAAAACGGAGAGCGTGGGTTGTATAATGTACATTGTACATGTTATGTAATAGGAGATAGAAGGTGCGCCTGAGATTTCAATGCGAACAGAACCCAGGACAACAAATGGAATGCAATCCCATGCTACGGTGACACATATTCTCAAATCTCAAATACGTACATCTTACATACTTCCTCACAGCCTGGAACAAAGACGACATGGTCGGTCGCAGACGGTTCTGTGTACTATGTACTATACGCGATATTATATATTATTATGAAAGACGTCAAGGTGTCAAAAGCGAGTTAGCAGCTACAGCTATAGCTACGGCATTGTGCAATTTTGCACTTGTGTGGGCAAGCTTGAGGAAGCAAAAAATAGACAGCTGAAACTGGCGATAAGAGAAAATCTCCTGGAATTAAAACAGGTCTTTTATTAAGCCATGTAATACTCACTGTGCTGTCAAAGCATACATATCGTATTATATAACACTTCTCCTATAAAAAGCCGGAATTCTGATCAGATGTCCATTTCAACTATTACTTGTCTACAGTCTACAGTCCACAGATATTACTTTATTTACATACATGTTACAAAAACCAAAATCCAAACTCCAAATGATTTCTGTATAAGTATTCTCTAAACAATGGCCTTCTAACGGTAATCTAATATTTTCATTTAAAATTGAAACGGTTATATTATGTTATTATTTATTATTTTGTTTCTATTCTATTCGTGAAATTATGCATTTTGATTCACAATTTGTGAATAAAAGTCCAATGTAAACGATATTATTTGCAAAATTCAGTATCCTCAAGTAAATATTGTCTTTTCGTGTAATTGCACACAGGATGCGGATTTTCATTTCCATTTCTGCTTCTATTTCAACAACTTTTATTCAAAGTTGAAACCGAAATACCATGAGAATTTAAAAATACCGCATATCAACAGGATTTGTTCACTGAGCCAATTCTGGAACGTTGCATGTTTTGAAAAGTCCACTGTTCTTTCTCCACTTTCACTGTACACTGCATATTGTGCATTGTGCATTGTGAACAGGATATGTGTCTAGTGCTAGTGTCTCTGTATTACTTTTTACGATCCTTCACCACTCAAAATTCAGCTCCAATCCGCAATCCTATGGACGGACTAGATGTGTAGTGAGACGGAAATTGGAGGAGAAAATATGCACAAACAATGAAAATGGTTGGCTGGCTGAAAATTTCTCTGATTACACTGGATCCATCCATTGACTTGGAAATGAAGACAAATTTATACACAGTACTCAATACACAGTGTAACAAGCTTCCACATCCCACGTTCTACCATGTACAATGTACTGTGGAATATGCATGTTGATCCAAGATCCAACAACCAACCCTTCTTTTATAGACATAGCTCATAGCTATTTCTACCTTCTAGTTTCTAGTCATGGCATACACAGATAAAATGACAGTGCAAATATGTGCGATGCAAACAGTGAATTTGATAAACAGCAAGAACGTAGACACTATAGAGAGTACGAGTTCAGGTTGAGGCTTTGAGGCTTTAGAGCATCACCATGAACCAAGAACAGTGAACAGTGAACAGTTGAGATTTTAGCATGAAGTATCAAACAACAGCAACCTCACCTCTGTGTAAATACATAGTACATAGTATATGTTTTTCTCCCTCTCTCCCTCATTTCCCTACTCTTGTGTATTGTGTAATCAGCTCTATTTTGTTCAGGAAAACAAACAAGTTGTGACGAAACCCATCAAACTGAATCTTTGTGAAGAGAAATCAGGATTGCAAAATTTGTATAAACAAATAATCGAGGAGTAAGGAACAAAAATTCACCCCTAAAACTTCACAAAGCTTTCACAATATCTGTCTTTGTTTTTGTTGTTGTTTTGTAGTTGTCACTATCTTTGTCTTTGTCTACCGTCTGTCGTCGTCTTGACTAGTGACTAGGTTTTCAATGAATGAAAACAAATATATCTAATGCATACCAAATTCCAAATTCCAAATCATTAGGTCGACTGCTTGAGGATGGCTGAGGCAGTGGGAAAATTGAAACAGAGAGACAAAGAACAAAGAGCCATTGAATTAGAAATTGTAAACTGTAATGCTCGACAACGTGACCTCAAAACCCCCGACCACAAAATAACAGTCACAAAATAACAGTCACTGTACGCCGAAACACCGAAACACCGAACATTAGACAGGGACAGAGACAAAATGCTTTCACATTTCACATCCTACATTAACAAGATCGAGATCGAGATCGAAAACGACTCCGTACATTGTAGACTTCGGAGGTGAGAGAGAAAGACGGATGCGAACGTATTTTGGATTTCTGTATAATTTTCCTAATCCTTCTCCCGTCTGCCACATAAACTCAAAACTCAAAGGGAATCACGTGTGCTTCTCTTCTTTGTTTTTCTACATGAGTTTTGTTTGTTTCTGGTTTTTAGGAAGCGAAGCTGAGTATTGTTTTCGTCAGATACGGCTGGCTGGCTGGCTGTCTGTGCACATTGGGGT
>JAQGBH010007680.1:0-10672 GCA_034698265.1 Sminthurinus aureus | reverse complement strand
GGAAGTCGTATTTAAAGTCAATTATAAGGATAATCCGTGTAAAAATTATACTATTATGTGCAGTAAACATAAATATTATTACAGTTAAAATTTCGTGCATTTACGTAAAAGGGAAGGTAGTTAAATTAAATGCAGACGTTTTTTAGCGCACTGTATGATATTACCCTCCCCTGTATGATAATGCAAGACTTGACGGTACTGATAAATCCATAGCATGTGAATTTAAGGTTTTTGTGTAAAAATTTGAGGGCGATCTCTTTGCTGGTGTCGCCGGAGGCCAACTGCCTTCATATTGTGGGCGCTTAGATTGTAAATTTTGTAGAAGTACAAAAGTGAGTAATTAGTAATAAATAATACAGATACAGTTTTGAAAAAAATATCCTTCATTTGAACGCCGACTGAAACATTAATCGTTGTCAAGGCGATATTAAGGTATAGTAGTTTTTTCATCCAGCACTTTAGCAATTGAAAGTTTAGACGAAAGAAAACGAAATGATGCAATCCAAGGGAAAAGTAACCTGTCAACTAAAATCACAAACGAAACGACGATTCTAGTGTTTTTAGTTGTATTAATTCATATTTAGTTGGAATGAGCTTTGAGGAAAAAATGAAATTTACATTTTAATGCTGCACTTATAAAAATTTTGTAAAAAATAATTTTTTCTACATTCTACATTGCTAATGCAAAATAAAAATCCAGCCCTGTACATTGTACATTGTAAACTCTTCTGCAGAAGAAATTATGTAAAAAGTCTGGCAAGGCTTTGACAATGATCATTGATCCAGGGGAAAATGTTTCTGTAGGTGGAAAAGTGTCATTACAAATGAAAACATAAAATAATCAGTCTAAAATAAATGTAAAAAACACTTGAAAAAATTGTAGACTTTAGGCGTCGTTTGTAGTTTTCATGTGGTTAAACATTGTCAAGGAGTAGAAGGTTCCATACATACAAAAATGGCTTTTATCTAGCAATAATGTAATCATTCGCAGCAATTCGTTGTCTACTGTTTCAGTACTTAAGTAAGCATGGACATCTGACAAAGTACAAGGGTCAAATGAAACGATTTGTAATGCTTTATACTCGTCAAAATAGTTTAGTTTCCCTTGCGGTGCAAAAATGTCAAAAATGAGAAAAGTGCCTGTTCAAGTAGATGAGAAAAGAGGTTGAACAGATCCCAATGCAACTGAACTGTAAGAATTATTCATACCTTTCTACTTAATCCGCATCCGTATTCCAAATTACTCAGCTGGAAATCGCCAATCAAAATGGAAAATATGAGTAATTTGATTGAAAATGGGAACAGGTGATGAGACGAACTCGTATGATTTGATGCAGTGATTTTCTTTTCTCAAGGTCAAAGAGACTTGCGACTAAAGACTTGCGACTTTGGAATTTTTCCATTGTCGTTGCTTTTGCCGTCCTCGTTAACATGGAGACTTTTCGTTGTCACAAGAGTTTTTCAAGGAACATTAAATATGTAAGAAACTACTATTGACAAAAAAATGTGGAATTTAGACGCCGTTGAAACTTTTTTGGAACTAAAATACTAGCAGCACGATGGAGAACTTGATTTTCCACATTTTGGAGTAAAATAATTTCTGTTGATTGGCTGTTGAAGTATTTAAATAATCATCGGCATGACAAATGACACGATTAGCCATTCTTTATTCTATTTATTTACATTTCCTTTGTGCTGCTTCGTCTCTCTTTTAAATTTCTAGACTGGATACTTAATACACAAGACTCGAACTCTTTCCATTCTCTCCCAAATTTTCAGCCCATTCCATTTCATTATTTATTTCTCAAGACATTGACTTGGTCAATGGGCATTAAAATTTTGGTCAGTATGTGCAATGTGCTGTGCTGAATTTTGAGGACATTGAGTAATAGTGTTTATTCAGTTTATTTACTCAAGTAGCAGACTGCTAAATGAGTAAATAAACGTATTTTAGTAAATAGCAGTATTTTTTTCAAAACGTGGGCGAAAATTGTTTCACTATCTTTTCAAGTCTTTAGAAAAAACTTTCTTTTGGTTTATTCAATATGCGCAGTCAAGCTTAGAAAAACAAGCTTTGAGTTTGTGTAATGGACTATGAAAAACGAATTACGGAGGAGAAAACAGCAAAAAGGCGAGAGTGTATCTGGAATTTGGAATTTTAGACTTATGCAACAACACATGATACAAAATTTCGCTCCACTGTTAAAAAATAAAGTTTTTTTTGACGTTTGACCACAGGAAAAATGAAATTCACTTTGGTTTCAACTTTCATATTTTTTTTCGTTAGTTGTGATTCGTCCCAAGAAAAAACAAATCCAAAAATCGTTTTACAGTACAATTTTCAGCCACATGAAAATTCCGGATTTCGGTTGCTTGATAAAATCCTCGTAAATTTTCTGAGGCAATTCGCTCCTGAAAATCCGCAAGGTGGAAACTATTGTGATGTCAAAATTACTGGAGAAGATGAAAAATTGGAAGAAAAATACGAGAAAATCCTTCACCGTCCGTATTTTTACTTGAACTCGAATAATGGTTTTCGAATTGAATCAAAACTGACGCTTTCGTTTGCATTCACTCAAATGATTTTTACAACGAAAACGATGACAAAAACGACAAGTCACAATGAGCATTTAAATCAAAACTCATCGGCCGAAGAGGAAATCAAAAACGTCCACGACCAGTTCAACATCAACAAAAAGAATTTTCTCGACATCCGGAAACTCTCTTTTCAGTGCAGCACAGCACTCGTTTTCCTTGAAAGAGAAAAAGATACTCAAGACGGCAAACTAAATTTCAACTTGGCTGAAAATTTTATTGAAAGTGTGAGAAAACACAGCGGAAATCCTCGACCTGAAGCAACACACTTCATTTTCATAGCAAACGGACTTCCAACAAATGAAATTCAAAGGGATTTTGAGAAAAATGAAGCAATTTTGAGACTGAAATACAAAACGGTCATTTTTACAGGAATGAACAGCAAAAACAACGATAAAGATCAAGTCTACATTTTGACTGAAATCAACCCTGAGAGAAAAGTCCAGTTTAAGTCTGTGTCAATTGAAGCGAAACCGCATGGAAATAAAGCTGTTCCAAAATTTCCATTCCAATTTTGTAATTTATGTGGGGCTAAAATCAACGCAGCTGTTTTCGGAATGGAGCCGTATGTTGTATTCAACGAGAAGAAACAGCCGATTTTGGGCTATTATTACAATGCACTGGACGCCATCAAAATCCGGTTTAATCTCACATCCATCGATGAATTTGGGTAACACTTTCATTACAGTTTCAATTGCAAATTACAATTAACCAATTAAAAGTAGCCGATTAGCCGATTAGCCAATTTATCCAACTAGCCGATTAGCCGATTAGCCAATTAGCCGATTAGCCAATTAGCCGATTAGCCGATTAGCCAATTAGCCGGTTGACCGATTAGCCGATTAGCCGATTAGCAAATGAGAAATTTTTTAAAATGGAAGCATTCATAAAATTGTATGGTTCAGAATCAAAGGAGTAAAACAGCTTTCAAATGGAACGTGGACGGGGTATGTAAAGGACCTGATTGATCATCGTCTGGACCTCCTTTTTGCAATGGGTGCAATTTTTGATCGATTTCCCTATTTAGACTTTACAACACACCTTTCGCTTGACCATCTTGTTTTTTATACGGTAATTATTGTTATTCCACATTTAAACGTCTGATAATTTTATACAGTCTGTAAATTCATTAAAAGTTCTTGATACTTCTAATTCGTGTTAATTTCAGGCCCATCCTCAAATTTCGATAAATTGGCAAGCAATTTTTTATCCGTTTGATCGCTTGGTTTGGATTCTGATCGGCATCTCATTTATCATAATTGTTCCAATTTTCTACCTCCAGATGACGCTGCCATTGGGTTCTTCGCTCACCATCAGCAAAAATCCAGCAGAAAATGGTCATAGAAAAAGTCCAAAGAACCTTAAAATAAGTAAGAGTGAATCGGCTTTTTATGCTGTGATTCTGCCATTTTGCGCCCTTCTGCAGGGATCGCACAAAATTCCCCAACGAGTTCGCTCCTTGTACGGCGTTTTCCTTTTCTACTCAATTGTTCTCGGCATGTGTTACAACAGCGTTCTCATTTCATTTCTCAGTTTCCCTCAGCCGGAAAAAGTGCCGACCACTTTTTCAGAACTGTCCCACAGACCAGATTTCACAGTGACAACGATGAGTTTTCCAGGGAGCGCCGCCGACAGATTCTTTCAAGAGTCAAAAAGTCTGGTTGTCGTGAAGATTCAGGAGCGACTCGTCTACAGTAAAAATTATCCAGAGTGTGTCATTTCCGCTGCGCTTGAGAAGAAAAAAGCCTGTATTTCATGGCCGACTTTAGCAGAGTCTATAATTTCAAAGAATTTGACTCTGCATCCAACTTTTAATCCGTTGAAACATTCCGATGGTATTTTGAGCTCCACTTTAAATCTGGTACTGCCGCGGTATTCAAAATATTATTCAGGGCTAAACGACTTTGTCGGATGGACTCGAGACACAGGTACAAATAAATACAATAATTTTTTATGGCCTTAGTCTGTAGTTTGTAATAACTGAAACAAATGACAAATTGTAAAAAAGTTAAAGGATTTGAAATTTCTCCATTTTGCAGGTCATTTGGATTTCTGGAAGAAGACGGCGCTAAACTACAGGAAAGAACGAGGACGAAAGTGGATGATGAGTCAAAAAGACGGAGACGAGCAAGATTCTTCTTCATCTTTGTATGAGCTGCTGAACAGAGTCACGAGAGAGACTTTGGAATTTGCAAAGTTGAAACCATTCGGACTGGAAAATTTTGTAGTGTGCTTTTCGGCTTTGCTCTGCGGTTTAGTTTTGTCACTTTCAGTTTTGTTAGTTGAACTGAAAATTCTTTGAAAACATTCAGCTAAGAAGATGAACAACGGATAAATTGACATCATACATAGTTGCATGTGAGAAGCTAAAAAAGTTAAACGGCGTTCAACTTCAACAAATACTAATTCAATTCGTTGACTTTTTTTCATTTTGCACGAGTTCAAAGCCGTATGAAATTTCCACTGTCGTGATGCCCCTGAATTATTGAGCTATTGCGAGATTTAGATATTTAGAATTTCGACTTGTGATAATAATAATATCGCATAAAAACAAGAAAAGATTTCAAATGTGCAAAACACAAAACAGTCATTTTGTATGCAGTATTTTTGTGTTGTCATGGTTTCGTTTGATTTATTTGTTTACGTTTCTAGTTTGTACTTTATCAACACAAAACTTGAAATGAAATTTGACTGTTCCGCTTTACTTTCCAAGCCGTACAAAATCCAAAATCCTGTTTGGCAGTTTCGGTTTTGTGAGTTCAAGTTGATGTAATCCGAAAAAAGAGTAATAATTGTAACGAGTAACGAGGGCTGTAATTGTAAGTGGAAAAATAAAAGTGGTGCCACTCGACGCCGGTCAAGCTCATCTTTATCTTATCCAGTGTAATCTAAAATATTTTCTCATTCTCTTCTCATCCAGTATAAAAAACTATTTTCAGTAATTTTGAGGAGCCACAAGAAGAGAATCAATTGTCAATTTGTCAATCCCGTGGTCGACAACATGACGCTGTCTCTTTTCCTTCATATTTTGATCCTGTCCTCTGCCGTTTACTCTGTTTGCGGTAACAGATCAAATAATATAAAAGCAAAATATTGTTAAGTTCCACATTAGGGTTCATAAAAACAGTTGACTGCTTTGGATTGAGGCATTTACTCTAAAAATGTAATGCTTCTATTTTGGACACAGGGACTGTGACATGCATTGTAATAGGAAAAGCAGATCAATGGGACCCAGATACAAGTGGAAAACCCCACCCAGCAGCTTGTGCGGGGAATAATTATTGTATGGTTGCTCTAGTTGGTCCGGAAAGTAAACCCAACTCTCTCGTACAAATGTGTGCCGATAACGAAGATGCTGGTAAGGAATGCAACAATGGAAAAGGTCTGGGACCTGCGTACTGTGCCACAAACCTCTGTAATACAGTTGAATTTCTGAAAAAAACCTGCTCCGCCCATCATACTCAAGCTCCATCATACTCTTCCTTGTTCATCGTCTCTGCAGCCATTTTGAAAATTGCCGGAGAAATAAATCCAAATCCAAACAGTCCAACTTCCAACTTCTAGTCAATATTCTGATCTGAAGACCGAAGAGCCTGTCAAGTCTCAAGTCTTAAGTGCACTGAAAATTAAATCAATATCAATATCAACTATTTGAAAAAATTCACGGAATTAAAAAAGTAATCTCCGAACGGTTTTGCTCCATTCAACTTTTGTGTCTTGTTTATGTATTCAGCATTAAATACAATGGTAATGTAAACAGTAAACACTGTTTACTAAACAGTGACAGTGACAGTGACAGTGAGAAATGAAAATGTGGGACTAACAATTTTCACCCCCTCTCAACTCTCAACGTGCACATTTGATTCATATCCGCGTCGCACAAACTCAAATACAGGTTGAGTCTCAGCGTCTTTGATTTTGAGCATTTCTTCCAATTTTTTCTGCTCCAGGTTCTGATTCCGATTTGGATTTTGTTCAACTTCAATCACTCCAAGTTTCAGCACTATTTTTCTATAGAATATCCAACCAAACCATAATCCACATCCAATGCCAAATCAAACTCAGATTCTTGCTCCACAGCGGAAGACAAGAGTTTCGTCAAGGGAATTGCCAGTTTTCGCAATTTTAATTTGCAGCTTGAGTCGAAATCTTCCCACTATTTTCTGCTTCTTTTTTAAGAAGTTCAATTTGAAAATTTCTTTGGAAACGTAAACAGGTATGGACATTAAAAACATCAAGCCATATTTAAAAATAAATACAACAAAATATTATTGAAAAAATGTCGAATTTAGCCACCGTTTGAAATTTGTATGCGCTAAAAGCAAAGCATGCACATGGAGTTACATGGTTGTCCAGACAGCAGGAATGTGATTGGGTGTCAAAGTATTTAAATTATCGTGGACAGAAGACAAACGACAGAATATCTCATGCGTTGTCTTCTTTATTTTCATTTCTCTTGAGCTTCTTCTCCTCTTTTAATTTTCTCCACTGGACACTCAAACACAAACGTTCAGCTCGGTAAACCCTGTTATCTCCTTCTCATCCACCGAACTCTCAACGTGCAAATCTCGTTCTCATTCTCTTTCTCATTGACTCGTGCGTGTGAGCTTGTACATTGTACAAACTTTTATTTCAAACAACTTGGATTAAACAAAATACTACATAAAAATGGTTTGTTTAAGTCTGTTGGTCTGGGAGGCTAAAAACAAATCATAATAAATATTTACAATGAATTGTTTTTGATGAATTTAGACGCCGTTTGAACTTTTTACATGATAAAATCTTGGCTACGAGTAATAGATGTATTCTGTGAAGGCATGGTGTGTGTTTTGGCAATATTGTAGTTTAGGACAATTTGACAGTCTAAATATTTAAGCAAACATTGACGTGACAAATAACACGATGTGCCACCCTCTATTTTCCTTCAACTGCTGCATCTCTTCTGGATATTCCCCACGTTTTCATTCCCGTTCAAATTTTCTGCCAATTCCTTGTTTTCGTTTCTCATCCACTTTTAACGTGCAAATCATATTTACTGTTTACTTCAGTCATGTCCACCCCAACTCTTATTTTTTTCCTCAGCTTGAGCTTGAGTCTCAACTTCTGTCTTATTTTGATCACTTCCTTTGCTTTTTTTTCCTGCCCCGGATTCCAATTCGGATTTTTATCCTTTTTAACTTCAATAGTGTCAGCGGTATTTTTTCGATACGATTCCGAACCAAATTCCAACTCCACATGTTATTCAACATCAAAATCAGATTTGCCGTTCGCCTCGTGAGGCAAGAGTTTCGTCAAGGAAATTGTCAGAATTTAGCTCATCCTAAGGCTGAAATGTAACAAAATGGCTCCCTTTTAACGTTTGAACATTATTTGAACTATTTACTATTTAATTTCAATGAAAGTATTCATTTGTTTGATTCATGGTTCCAAATCCTAGAAAAGTTGGTATTAAATCTAGCATAAAATATTGAGTAGTGCTCAACTTTGTGATGAAAAATTTCTGCTCGCTTCGGGTTTAGGTGAACATGAAGAAAGGGAGACCGATCCGATCCAAAGCCATAGGATTCAGAGCTCTCGTTCTGGTTCCATTTCCAAGAGTAGACGGTAGACAGTAGACACACGTATGTCAAAATATGCGAGGCTCTCAAATGTAAACGACAGAAATTCTTCATGGAGAAGATTTGACATCAGACGTCAGGTTAGTTTTCAACTCCTTTAATTTCCGGGCTGAATAATCAATTAGCCTGTAGAATTGGAGGATGGCACATTTTCACTGATTTTAATCGATTTTATTTGACGGCGGTGCGGGGAAGGAATCTAAAACCTGCAGTGCGGCAAAAACGTATGCAAAAAATGTGAACGGCGTTGAAATTAAGTAATTTTTCCAGCACTGCAATTCGCCAACTTTCCAAAAACGAGCATGTGTACTGTACACATTGTATAGCTGCATTCGATGATCGATGGCGGATTAACAATTGAACAATTTACAATCAAAATGTAATTGTCATTCAAGCTTTCTCCCCTGATTTTGTTCAATACATGTAAATTTTTGATGTAGACAGCTAAAGATTCTGGACTCTAGACTCGAAACAACAGATAAGGAAAAAGTTGGTGCAATGTACATTGTACATGAGATGCAGGCAATTCGAGGCAAGTTAAATTCTTAGAAAGTCATCCAACTGTAGATAAATACCGAATAACGAACTCCGTCCTCTCGAGGCCACAATGAAAGATGAATAATGAAAGTGGGAAATTTTCAGCTCAAACAGAGCAGTGGGCTTCTACATTTAATTACAAGCATTATAACTTACAAAATACTAGATTCAACTGGAAATTCTTTGAAAAATGCATCAGAAATGTTCAAAACTCAAAACTCAAAACATCAAACCATAGTAAACAATAAATACAACAAAAAACATTATTGAAAAAATTGTGAAATTTCGACGCCGTTTCAACTTTTTATGCACTAAAAGTGTCCCGCAGCATAAAAGTTGTTTTTCTCAATAGGCAATGAAAATGCAATGAAAATCCTGATGATTGGCTGTCTACGTTATTTAAACAATCAAGAACATGATAAATGACAGAATTTGACACGCTTTACGTAGTTCGTTCAAAAAGTCTTTACAATCGACCCTTTGGAGTAGTCCTAGAACTAAGTCCTTTTAGTACTGTGTAGGCCAATTCAGTACAACACATTTCAATTTAAAGTTTAGTCCCAAGCTACTCTAAGTCACGCTTAAAAAATTAATTTGTGTTTCAAGTTCGAAAATGACTAAAAAACTGTCTTGACGTTTACAATCAGTTCAGTATCTCTTTCCTTTCCGTGATTTCTTTAAATTTCGATCTTGACCATAGTCTAGAGAGTCTAAGCAGTGCCGCAAAGGGAGTGAGGAAATTTTCCTATTCAGTGCTAAAAGTCACCAAGCGTTTGAAAATATGACATGTGAACTGGTGACGCGCCACGAAAAATGAAAATTGGTCTCCAAAACTTTCCTGTCCCTACTCCTTACGTAAGTTCTTCTATTTACCTCACTAATTGTTCCACGTAAAAGCCCAGGTTCTTATTATATTTTTGGTACCTTTCACCTACTCGTTTCCCTTTCCAGTTTTTTAACCTATCAAGTTCGTATTTTGAAGTCGGACTCGCAGACATGTTTTGACTTGGTCAATGTTTGATACTGGAATACTTACTATTCCTGATTCAAGTCCAATATCCCTCTACCTCGTAAGAGTACACATTCTGACCCTTCATACACAAAAGTTCTCTTGGAGTAGCGATAGGGAATTAGCCTTCCAGGGGCAAAAGTTTAAATGAGACGATTTAGGAAATTTTTGCCTCTCGGAAATTTCAGTAAACATAATTCAAACATTTGTCCGGCATTTACTTGTAGTGCAATGCTGGGACTAGTTGTTATGCAGAAGTGTGTTGTACAGAACAGGGCTACATAATACTAGAAGGACTCATTACTAAACCCACTACAAACATAGATTAATGTGAGTTGTAAAGACTTTTTGAACGGCCCTTGTATCTTCCTACAACTGCTTCTTCTGTTTAATTTTCTCCTTTGAATATTCCCTGCATTTTCACATCAGTTTAAATTTTCTGCTGATTCCTCTTTCTCACCAAGGAAATTGGTAGGTTCTTCTTCAATGTTGAGGATTTGGATTAATTTAATAAAATATTGCAATCGCACAAAATGAGAAGCACAAAAATATTAAATTCGATAGTTTTTCGCACTTTGAAACCAAGATATGACGATTCAATGTAGTGAAAATAATTAAAATGCGAGTGCAAGTTGGACGCCGTTTGGTCTATTTCTGCATTTGCAATGACATCAGCGTCAAAGATGTAGAAGAAAAGGCTCTACTCTTCACTCTACACAAAGATTTTTAATTTGTTTCATGTGATGAAGAGGATAGGATCCGAATGGGAATTCTACGCATACGGACAGCTTCAAATTTAAAGATGATGGACACAAACATCTTTTATGTAGTTGCACATTAGGGTGTAACAAAAATTTCAAACGTACAAATTCCAAGTTTTTACAATTTGTACATGTTTGGGGTGGCTAAAAAG
>JAQGBH010007679.1:0-10674 GCA_034698265.1 Sminthurinus aureus | reverse complement strand
ACCTTTGAATGAACTTTGAGCTTGAGCTCTTGAGCTCATTAGTAAAATGCAGAACATGTTGCACCAAGAAAAATAGCTATATTCTGTACTCTGCATTTTCTGTATTCTGGATTCTGGATTCATATGATTTGTAATTTGCATGAGTTGGACGCCGATTGAGATTCCTGTGAATATTACCTATTCCTTTGCACGTACGATTGTAGATTGCGGGCAGAAATAAATTGCATACATATTACGTAATAACGTAAAACAGAAAAATCTTTCCAAAATTATCTACAAGGCGCAAGACGTAGAGTCGTCATCATTTGTCATTCAAAAGTTTCAATGCGTCACGTCTTAAGTGTACTTTGACGTATAAAATTTGGAAGTTAATTATATAAAATAAAAAAGTAATAGCAGCAACGTCCATGATAATTCGGGATTCGTCTTCAACCTTCAACTTTTGGAGCTGATTTAAATCATACAAAAACGTCTGTACATATGTGTCTATATTCTATATTCAACATTCTGTGTTCCATATTCTGTCTTCTAGATTTGCCTCCAGGCGCCTTGCCTTTATTTTTGTTTTTGTCTACGACGTTCTTGAGCCTTGACCTACATCAAAACAAATATCATCCACAATCCACAACATTTTCTTGCCTGTTTACTTGGCTTTGAACTTTGAGTGATTCTTACAGCCAGCATTAACTTTTGACTACACATAAAATCAAGGAGAAAAACTTGAGCCTCTTCCCATTTCTCGAGTATTGAGTTTTGAACATAGAGCATAGAGAAATTGACTACTCGAGCAAACAAATATCATTTTTTCAGCCCGAGTAATTTTATCTTGGAATTTAACTTAAAATGGCGTACATCATCATGTGAGTTTTTTTTCACGTCTATTCAGATTTTTTTAGCGTATACAAAATTCAAAAGTCCAATTTGAAATCCGTTAAAAATTATCCCAGAATTTTCACGAGTATTGAGTATAAGAATCAATGGCTTTTGTTTGTGTGATACAAAATCATGATGTAACCATGGGATTGGTTTTATCTTTATTCTTGATAGGGCAACAAAAGCGGAAACTGTTGATGGTTCCACGTGGGAAATTAGTTGTGGTGGATTTCGGAGGTGGCGCAGCGTTAACTATGAAAAAACCCAAGAAAAGGAATTCCGTCAAGTTTTTCCGGGATTCAAGATGGACGAGAATACGGGTGAAATGACTCTGTTGTACAAAAAGGAATCGGCAGATGGAGCTAACCGTTCCATCCCGCCGATCACCAAAATTCAACAAATTGTCGACTACTTGAGAGGCCAACTTGGTGACAGAGGCAAAATCGCCACTTCTCATGCCACCTCTCAGGCCACTGGAGAAATCATCTTCACGTGGACCATCGCATGAGTTTTCTCCATCTCTTTTCCCTTCTTTGGAATTTCGGAACTTTAGAATTTTGCAAATTTCCTCGATGAATTCCTGCCATTTTTTTTCAGTGCATTTCATTTCCATGTTTAATTTTCATGTACATTTTAAATCCTGTTAGTAATAAGAGTCGTTCACTTTTCAAAATTATGTGTCAATTTACGTGTTCAATTTCAAAACCGTGTTAAAAATTAAACAGTTGAGTTGAGTAATATCAGAAAAGATCATGATAATTCATGATTCGCCTTCAACTTTTTGAGCCCTATTTAATTAGTGTAAGTCACATTGTCAAAATGTTGAGCACCAAAGTTCATAATTTGGCCAATGCAGCATTTACCATGAACCATGAACCATGAGCCATGAATCATGAATGATAAATAAAACGTGTTTGTTTCAGACGAGAGATCCGCAACTGTCAACCTACTTTTTGTCTAGATAACGGACAATAGATAACAAACTGCAAAAGACTATCTACTGTACAATGTTCAACTTTGCAATTCCAATCCGCCGACCTATTTATTCCAGCTCAAGAGGTGTGAGATAGGAGCAGAAAAATATATTCACCTTCAAATAAAAGCCAACAGTAACTTTTGACATTTTTGACTACTGTTAAAATCAAAGAGAAAAGTTGAGCCTCTTGCCTGAGCTATTTCTATTTTTTGCTTTAAATATTGAGTATTGAGCAATTGGGAAATTGGGCAATTTACGACTCCCGCATACAAATTTCTGTATTTTCTTGTTTGGACAAGCTAATTTTTTGCAACGTGAGCTACTTTTTTTCAAACTCAGCATCAAATGACGTACATAATTCTATGAGTTTTATCCTCATGCTTATCACTTTGAATTTTGAATTTGTCCACCATCCACCGTGCAAAATTGCAAAACTCAGTCTTCAAACTTAAATTATCCCAGCATTTTCATGAGTACCAGAATCAGTACTTTTTTTCAACGTGTAATCAGGAGATTGACTTTCTATTTTTAGGACAACCAAAGCCCAAACTGTTGATAGTTGCACGTGTGAAATAAGTTTTGGAGGGTTTCGGAAGCTGCTCTACGAAACATATGAACTAGAGATAGAAGAACAATTTCTTGAACTTTTTCCTGGATTCAAGATGAGTGCGGATAGTGGGGAGATGAATCTGTTGTACAGAAAGGAGGGAGCAGCTGGATTCCACCTCTCAGTTCCGCCAATCACCAAAATTCAACAAATCATCGAGTTCTTGAGATGCACAAGTGGCGAAGGAGCCAGAATATCCACTTCTCATGTCACCACTCAGGCCGGACAAACAATCTTCACCTGGACCATCGCATGAGTCTTTTTCATTTCTCTCCTTTGAAACTTTGCAAGCTCGAGGAATTTGTGCACATTTCTTATCCATTTATTTCATTAACATTTTAAATGTACATATCCTGTTTGTCATTGGCATTTTATGAATTATGCATGGATGAAATTTTTCCTGGTTTCTTGGTTTTCATTTTTCAATTATGTAAATTCGACTTGTTTCTAAATTCTGCATTCATAATTATAATAATAATTCACATTAATAAAGACTTTCATTTACCACCTACCAAATATTCAAAATTACAAAGGTTTCCGAATGGTCATGTTTTTTCATGCTCAGCTCAAAACTTGAAAGAATATTGCTCATATTTTACACTGAAATAAAAACATTGTTGCAAATAGTTTGATTTTCTTTATCCATTTTGCTTTTTGGTAAACTCACATCAATTTCATAAAAATTCTAGATTCTAGATTCCAGATTCCAGATTCTAGCTTTCAAATTTCAAATGGTTTTGGATTTATGGAATGGAATTGCACATTCACTGAACTTGTAACCAAAATTCCATCTTATTAATTTGCGGACCTTTGAACTTTGAGCTTTGAGCTTGGGACTTGGGATCATGAGTGAAATGCAGAACATTGTAGCAGAAAAAAGTCTGTATTCTGGATGCTGGATTCATATGATTTTCATGAGTTGGACGCCGATTAAAATTCCTGCGAATGTCCGCTGCTCTTTTGGCAATGCGACTGAAAACAGGAACGAACTAGACGCAAATTGCTTTATGTAAAACAAAGAATTTTCACAAAATTATCTGCAAGGTTCAAGGAAAAGTGGAAAATTTCAAACTTTTGTGACAATTTTTGTGTACTTTGACTCATGACTGATAAATAATAAAATGTATTCAATTGTCTATTCTCTTTTCTCTATTGACTGTCCAGCTTTCCTTTTCCTATTTTTCCATCTTTTTCACACAGCTAATGAAATAGGAGGAAAATGAGCCGGAAAATCCGTCAGCATATGAAAGTGTTTGTGTGCTGTGTGCATCAAGATTCTGTATTCTGTATTCTAGATTCCAGATTTGCCTCCAGGCGCTTTGCCTTTATTTTTGTTTTTGTCCACAACCTCCTTCAACCTTGATCTAAATCAAAACAAATATCATCCACAATCCACAACATTTTCCTATCCGTTCACTTGGCTTGGAGCTTTGAACTTTGAGATTTGAGCTTTGAGCTTTTAAATTTAAGTGATTTGTACGGCCAGCATGTACGGCCAGCATTAACTTTTGACTACAGATACAATCAAAGGGAAAATTTGAGCCTCTTCCCATTTATGTTTCTATTATTCTGCTTCAAATATTGAGTGTTGAGAAGTTGACTACTCCAACAAAAAAATTATATTTAATTGTGTGGACCAGCCACTGCACTGTTTCAACGTAAAATGGCGTACATAATCATGTGAGTTTTCTATATTCAGTTATCTCTTTTGGCTGGTCTGTGATCTGGCGTCTACAAAATTCAAGCCTCAAGCTTGAAATCCATACAAAATACAAAATTATCCCAGCATTTAGAATTTTCACGAGTGTAAGAATCAGGTGTACCAAATCATTTTTTAACCGTGTGGTTGTCTTTGGCTTTGGCTTTGGCTTTGGCTTTGTCCTTATAGGGCAACAAAAGCACAAACGATGGATAACATGACGTGGAAAATTAGTTTTGGAGGATGTCGGACGAAGCGTTACCGGATGGTGGGCGGCGGGTTGTCGCCCGACCAAAGCCATGAAAAAGAGCAGGAATTTATTAAAGCTTTTCCTGGATTCACGGTGAATAAAAATAGTGAAGAGTTGACGCTCTTTCACAGAAATGAGCCAGCAAATGGATTGGACATTTCCACTCCGCCAATTGCCAAGATTCAACAAATTCTCGAGCACTGCAGAGGCAATCTTGGTGAAACAGCCGCAGTCTCCACTTGTCATGTCTACGCTCAGGATCTTGGACAAACCATCTTCACCTGGACCATCGTCTGAATTCTGAATTTTCCCCTTTTCATTCTTTGGAATTTTGAAATTTTGCACGTTTTACAATGAATTTTGGCCCATTTCTAATCCCTGCATTTCTTTTACCTGTATTTTCAATGTGCATCTCACTTCTAAAACCTGTTCTGAATTATTGGTGATTCAAAATATTCCATGCCTTTTCACTTTTCCTTTATTATGACTACAATTAATTCTAAATTCCACATTCCACATTCTAAATTATAATTAAAATTATAAGTCACATTTCGTATTCCAAAACAAACCAGAATTTTAGCTATTCTCCATTCAACATTTTAAATTACATTTTTTTTCCCGTTCACTCTAAAAAATTCAACTACTATTTTACATAAAAATAAAATTTGTCCAAAAGTCGTCTTATTTTCTTTTTGCATTTTTTTGGTAGTCTTGTAGTATTTTTTTAGTGTGATTTTTTCTTGTTTTGATTTTGATTGTGAGATGATCGTATTTTCGCCCCGGGTTTGGGGAGAATGTAGTTGTTGTAAAAGAGCTGAGCAAACAGGATAAAATAGGAAAAGTACATGGCGGTGGCCAGCATCACATTTTTCTCCAGTCGAACACAATCCGGTCTACTCGGCCCTTTGAGAGTGTAGTATGAATAAGCGTTGATTCCACAGCCGGCGACCATCTGAACCAACTGCATCGACGTGACGGCCATTGCGATGCTTTTTGGAAGTTTGACTCCCATTGCCCGCAGAGCGTAGTATGAGTACATCACCTGTTGTTTTTTTCATACAAAAGCACATGGCACATGACATTTCTATTTTATTTTCAAAAGAATGCAGAACAATAGATAATAATAATTTGCATAAAATTGTGCATATTCCAAATTCCAAATTCCATTTTCCATACCGCGTGTTCAAAGTAGTTCATGACGATAAACAGGCGATGGCAGGGATCTTGGCTGTCATAAGTGTACCACGTGTAGAGCATCACAGTGGCGTGGTGATACCAATTGAGGAAAATCAGCGGTTGTTTCCGCAGTATGATGAACAAAGTGTCTCCGAATTCCACCACCTTTGAGAAAGTCCCAGCAAGAGCCCAAAAAGCTGAGGCGGCGTTGTATCCTTGTCTCGAGCAAACCAATTCAAAGAACGCTCCTTGTTCTTGTCCAGGCCTTGATTTGTCTTCTATGACGTTTAGGACCTCGGGAAGAGAACGGAGAAATCCCGCGAGGGAGAAGGCAGCGAGGGCGACGTTCCACAGTGTCAGAATGTATTGGAATTTATAAGGACGGCGAGGTTTCATCCAGATTTTCCCCAGGTGAACAAGGACGATGTAGGCAAGAGCCATATGCAGGGAGAGGGACCAATGACGACTCATCCAAATTCGCCACCCGTGCAGATCGAAATTCCGCTCGAAAGAGAATGTGCTCATGTAGTTTGGACTCCGAATCGGATCTGGAACTGGCACCAAAAACGGATTTGGATCCGGATCCATTTTATCCATCTTTGTGTTAAATATTAAATTAATTGAGTTTCTAGTTGAAATTTGAGAGTCTAAAGTCTTAAAAGTTGTTCAAGGGCCATTGAACATTGAAAATTGAGGCAGTGAATAACAGACTCCAGAAAATGAATAAAATATATTGTTCCGTGTTCTTGTGTGGTTTGTTTTACGACGCCACTTTTTATGGTCGGTTTAATATTTTAAAAGTTTTATTAACCCTCAGACAATTAGGTTAAACTTGAAACTTGAACTAGAACTAGACTCGTGCCACTAAACTTGCTGCATGACTGAACACTGAAGACTTTTGAAATGCCATAAATTTTGCATAGGTACATTTGAACATTTGACAAGGAACAAAATCAGCTGTTTTTATTGATGTATAAATTGAAAACAAAATGGCGTACATTGTCACGTCAGTTTTTTAGTCATTTGTCGTTTCTCTCTTCTCTTTTTGAATTGGGCCACCAAAAAATTCTCGTGAAAAATTGAACCTTCAAACTTGAAACGAATATAAAATTATCCGATATTTTTCTTCACAGGGCAACACAAACTGCTGATGCTGATGCTCACACGTGAAAATTCAGGACATTCTCAAGCACTTGAGAAACAGACTCGATGACAAGGCCAGAATCTCCGCTTCTCATGCCTACTGTCTACTGTCCTCAGGGTACTGGACGAACCATCTTCACTTGGACAATTTCCTGAGTTTCCTATTTTCTCTGCTTTAAAATTTACGTGTTCCAATTTGTTGTCTGTGATGAGATATTTACTGAAGTTTTAATTTGCACCTATATGTAAATCCTGTTTGGGTCATGATTGGGTGAAATTTCCCTTGATTTCTTCAAAGTTTGACTATTGACCAGCAAATCAAAATTTATGTATTTTTTCGATTCCGCTTATTCCGACGCCGCTCAGTTTTTTCCACGATTTTGAAGCCAGACAGAGCAAGCAGAATAATAATGAGAGAGAGAAAACTTTATGAAAAGAAGGACAGTGACCGGAAGATAAAAAAGATTGTCGCTTGTACAAAAACGTATTATGACTAAGCAATGCAAACTCACTTCCTAACTAAAAACGTACTAAAAGTTACTATTGATCAACAATGAAAAAAAAATTAAAAATCATTATTATTAAACACGATTATTGTAGATTTGTACGGATCCTCTAATGACCGTGATGACTATTTCTTCTATAACTGATTTTGGTATTTTGAACCGCTTTCAAAAGTCTTCCAAAAATAAAGTGATCGTTCCCCTGGCTCCAACCATTAATCCAATGACCTCAATGTCATTTAGGTTATACTGATTTTGGAAGTATGGGATATGGGATATTTAATGATTACCCATTTCTTATTTGTTTTTCAGAATTGAAAGATTGTACAATGCTTTTGTGAGGAAGGGGGAAAAATAAAACAAAACTACATAAAAAAAAGTTTTAGCATGTCAATTTCCATTAAAAAATGTTGCAGTGCAATTTTATGTATTTTTCATCTTTTTGCCATCCGCCTTTTTAATTTTCAAACTTTGAACCCCTTCAAAATCTAGATTTGGAAAAATGTCTATCATTTTTGGATTCAGCATGTTAAAAGTTGAGATGTACAAATCGAGGCAACATGATGCGGAGTTATCTTTAAGGTCTGGATCTGCAAACCCATGATAAAAATTGTACAAATTCAACGCCGCTTAAAACATTTAATCATGAAAAGTGGCCCCGATAAACTTAGTTAGATAGCATTCATCGCCTTGCTGCAAAACACACGAGTAAATTGTAAGACTCTTCGTCAAAATATGAAACTTGAGTAATTTTATCATTCCAGTTCAACAACATAAAACATTAGCGGCAGACAGATTCAAATTGCGTTGCTCATGAGCGATGAGCGATGCTTGTACAGTTTCGATTGTAGAGTTTAGAATTTTAGAGTAAACAACGTGAGCCAGCAAATTCCTTTATGCTTTGTAATGTTCGCTCTTCATTTATCATGTTCGTGCGCTACTGCAAGTCGCCTTGAGCCCTGTTAAAAAAACGTTTGCGTGTTCATTTGAGTCCTCTGAATTTCGATCCAAATTTAAGGCGAGTGTTTCCACTCATTTGAAACCATGTCACAAATCACAGTGACCAAGGACAAAGGACGGATGTCATACAAATGTTGATGAGCTGTGTCCATTTCGAGGGAAGCAAAAGCAGCAGTTGATGCTCATCTAAAAAGGGACCACAGCAGCCACCGGCCATTTAAATGCATCCGATCTCAATGCAGTTTTTAAGCAGCCAAGACAAAAGTTCATTTCAATAAACATTTTTTGATTCACATTCACAAGGCGGATAAAAACTGAGTTTGTGCATTTCCGATTCAATTTACAAATTCAATTCTCGCTGTGTTCGTAACTACAAAAGACCCATCAGGAGAAAATGTTTAGAAGCCTTGTTTAAATTCGTGGTCTACAAAATACAAAACAATAACGTAGAACATGTTTTCAAACCTGGTGACGTCAGAATTTTTCTTTGTCCAGTCTGGACAACGTGGAATCGTTTGTATTCGAATTTCCATTGCCTGGCGTCAAAGTTTGGCCGTCAAACAAAAGTCTGTATTTCTTTCGATTCTTCACATTCCGACGCCGCTCAATTTTTTCCGCGGTTTTGTGTCCACATGGTGTTGGTAGATTTAAAAATTTCAATGTCCGAAAATAATACACCTTTGAATGCGCTAGAACAGGAAAAGGAAAACCATGTTTTTGAGTCAAATGAATATTTCGACTGGGATCTACGAAATGTTGCTCTGTGCGAAAGTGTAAACTTTGATAAGTTGCTCCTTCCCATAGTCGAGTCGAATTTCTTCATTTATCTACGAGCTCCCATTTCAAACATTTATTCTCCTTCAGTATTTCGTACTCAAAGAGCAAACAGAGAAAACACAAGGAATTCTATTCAAACTCCTGTTTTCCGCTTCTTCTTCCTCATTTGGAAAATTGTAGAAAATGCCACTTGTAAAATCATTTGAATTTGTGTTAACATTTCTCGTTTAATTTTGAACTTAATTTGCCTAGAAGCTTCCGTTTAAGCTGAGTTACTTTGCAACGTTTTTACAACGGAGGAAATTAAAATGCTGTACATAATCATGTGAGTTTTTCCATCATTATCATTTTTAATTTCGCACACGATAAAGCAGATAAATTTCCTACGTTGCCAACTCGGGTACAAAATTCTATTGTTTAAAATTTTTGACTTGTAATCGATAGTCAGTGTTTGAATCACAAATCATGAATCGTTTTTCTTGTTTAGTTACACGTGCGCTAGTTGTATTTATTCATGGTTTTTCCTGTTTCAGAGCAACATATCGATGATGATTCATTGTGGGAAATTGATTTTGGAGGTTATCGAACAACCAGAAGAAACACCGCAACTGCAGAGCAACTCTTTCTTTCCATTTTCCCCTCCTTCAAAGTACATGAGAATACGGGAGAGATGACTTGGCTGTACAAAAAAGAGCCAGGCTCTAGAACTGGAACTGGAAATGCGCCTGTTCCTCCAGTTGCTCTCATTCAAAACGTCATCCGTCATAGAAAACAGCAACCACTGTGACTGCCGAGTTTCCACTAGTTTTCATGTGTGTGCTCAAACTGGACTTCGGACGCCCTACTTTGACTTGGACTGGAGATTTTTGACAGCAGTGAGCTTGTATATTGTACATCACCCTACTAAACACAAAGAATTCATGTATGTACGTTTGTGCAATTGTAAAATGTAGTAAAAATATGAAAAAGTGTGTAAACGGGCCTGCAGAAATGTGAAAAACATTGAAATTTTATTACACATTATGAAAACACGTTTTCTTTTTGCCTCCTTTACCAATAAAGACTACAGCCTGCAGATCATAAATTCACAAGAAGCCAAAAGCACACGAATTATCCAGTTGGGAATTTAAAAAGTGGAGATTTTGTGATTTGTGGGATAAAGTCATACATCGGTATTTTCAGGCAGAATCTTTCATGCAAATCATTGTTCTGAACTACCTCAAGGTGCAAAGCGAGCTCCAAGTTCTGAGTCAAAAGTAATTATCACGACTGCGGTCTCGAAAAGACAACTTTGAGACGTACATTTCCAGGTACACCTTTTAATATTTTATACGGCATTCTAATTCGTCAATGCAAAAACATGCAAATAAATTTTTAAACTCGCCTCTGAGTTTCGCAAGCTTGAAAATTTTACCGAGATATACTGATTTTTTATCAAGGTCACTGAGCTCGATCGCCAACCGTCCAATAAAATACTTAGTTTTTTTAGGGGTCTTTGTGAAAGCAAACTTTAGTCATTTTGTTTTGAATTTTGAATTTCAAAACTGTAAAAGCACCCATCAAATATCGACGAAAATCCAAAATGATTCATTGCTGTCTCGTTGGAGGGTTTTTCAATTTGTATACTTAAGTTCATAGTTCTTAGAAGATAGAGTTACAGAACTGGGATCTCAAAGTTGGAATTACGCAGGCACAGCCACCAGTACTCGC
>JAQGBH010007678.1:0-10674 GCA_034698265.1 Sminthurinus aureus | reverse complement strand
CCATGTTAAAAATTATCATCGAAAAATTTCGGAAATTTCCAATATGCTCCGGGGAAAATGATGGCAAACCCGCAAAAGTTATCCGATCTTGACAATGTTGGACTCAATCGACGCGGAAAGAGTGAGGCTAGTAAGCCTGAATATATCATTGAACTCGGACGACTTTTACAGAAGTTACAGATAGAAACGCACTTATTGTTCCAAGCCCCTCAATTGATAAAAAATTGATTTCAGTCATGTTGACAAAGCAAAGCACATAATCCTTCGAAATTTCAAACATTTTCAAGAAACAAATAAACCTTGAATTTTACACAGTCCAAAGGAAAAGGGAAATAAAAAGTTTTAGTTGTAATAGTTGGACGCCGTTTTGAAAAATTTTTAGCGTTAAAGCAATTTCATGAGAGCAGGTAGTATCCAACTGCTAACAACGCCCAAATTTTGAAGCTTAGAAATATAAATGAATTGAGAAATTGTATCTGAAATTCTATTTCGGAGTTTTCGTCTTACTTTCATGACCAAAGACAATGAAACTGACTTCCGATCTTTGATTCGGAGAAGACAAAATTCTGGTATGACAAAAACTGAATGGAAAGAACAAGAATCTTTTTTCATCATTGTCATCTGTTAGTGTCAATTTCATTGGTAATCAGTAATCAAAATTCATCACAATCCTCAAATTGAAAAAATAAACAAAAACAAAGTGAGGAAAATCTGCTTCGTTTATGTCACTCTAAAAGCAAAAGAAGTTGAAGAAAGCGAGTCTGGCGTCTTTTATTTCAGTTGGAAATTCCAGACCCTGCATTGGATAATCAAATAAACAGAAATTCAAGAATTAAATTTCGCTGGTGTTTTGAGCTTAAAAAGTAAATTATAATTCAACTTGTGCAGTTAAGAAAAAACTGCGAACAGGAATGAAAATCAAACTTTATTTACTCTGAAAGTACAAATGGAGAAAAAAATTGAGGATGATTCGAAGAAAAGGACAAGAATATGCATTTGGCAAGTGATCTAAATTAGAATTTTGTCACGGATACAAATCCCATTTTCACTAAAAAAAGTAGAAGCTGAAATTTCACATTTTACAGTCCACAATCGAATTCCAGATTTAAATTAAAATGTTATATTTGAATGCCGCTTTGAAGTTTTACGTTGCTTGAAGTCACACTTTATCAGTTAGGTAGTCCGCTCTGGTTTTCCCTTCAAATTTCTCTGAATATGATTTGTTTCTAAGGTAACAGCAGAGTAAACGTACAAGACTTTTTCGTACAGGGTCTTGCATTAGCTCAAGTGAGCCGTGTGCAAAAGTCAAGGGGAAATGTTACACAAGACAAGCGCATTTCTTACGTTAAGCAACTGCAAACAAACTCATTTTCAGTTCTTGCATTTTTGCACAAACTGAAACTGGGATCTTCATGGACGAAATGCATTTTTTAGCTGTGGATTAAAGTTTAACGGATTCTTCTATTTATGATTTTCCACCACATTTAACTTTCCTGTTTTCCACTGACATGAGCTTTTACATTTATTTTATTGTTCGTTTTGTTTTTGGAATAACATCCCACATTTTGTCATAATCTGACGCCGACTTAAAAAATTAGATGCTGAAACTGCGCCCCTTCATCCCGTAGGGTCAAAATTTGAACTTGGAAAACCACGTACGTTTAAATTGGCCACAATTTGACTTGACTATTAATTCAACTCCATTCCCCAGTCAGACGAAGCTAAAGTCGTCAAATGATATTGTATTTTCCTCAACAAATCCTGTAAACTACAAGGAAAAACGAGAGAATGGATTTTTCTAAGCAAACATCGTCCAAAAAAGAGTCCCTATGGTTAATCTTTAGCAGAAATTCAGCTCTAACTCATGTAAATTATGCAAACGGCGTGAAATTCGCGCTATTTTTCTTGCGTGTTTTCATTTGTCTACTTTCGCCAGTTTCCAGTTTCCGGTGCAAACTTTTGGATTTTCTCGCATCTGCATTTTTATGCTGGATTTTTTCCAAATAATTTTGAAAAATTCAACACGTTTCATGTGCAATTGAAGGGAGCAAGCCTAAAAATGTTCAGCAACGTCACAAAGTCTCAGCACTCAGCACGAGTCAAAATGAAAAATGCGGATAAATACAGGGCAAAATCTGAACCACGAGAACTCAAATGCAAAATGCCGGTGGAAAAAATATACAAAAGGGGAAAATTTTCCAGACCCAGATCCAGAATCACATTGAAAATGAAATTGCACCAGAAGAAAATCTTGAAAATTTTGTATTTTATTCACCATCAAAATTGACCACACGAATTTTATGCAACAGACGTTAATTTTCTCTTTAATTCAGCAACTTGGAATGCAAGTTGAAAGTTAATTCTGTAGCAAATACAAACCATTTTGGCGGTCAACATACTAAAACAAATTGTTGTCATCGTTTGATATTCGAAATAAAGTAAAGTTTAAAACCTTTCAAGTTTTAATAGAACACTTCATGATTCTGAGAGAAGGGAATGCTGTGGCGTCTCGTGAAAAGAAGAACCGGCGTTCAACTATTTCAATAGACTTTCAAAGAGAATGGTTTAATCTCAAGGGAGACTCATGTTTTTCATGCCGTCATCAACAAACTGTCAATCCCTTGATCGTTGATAGTCCATTTTCACGAATATTGGCTCACTTCTCCACTCTAAAGCCGAATGAAAAAATTAAACATAAAACTTTGCTTCGCACACGACAGATATTTATGTTTGCTAAAAGCATCCAACTTTCTGATAGTTGAATTTCAATAGATCTTTCCATAAACTACTGAACAAAACCAAACATGGAAATCATACAACTTTGAACCTGGGATCAACCTTTTTTGCAGAATCGTTTTGTGTAGCCCAATTGAATAATATTTAGAATTGCATAAAATTGACTACATCAAAATCCTTACAAATGGCGCGTTATTTCAATATGATGGTCAACCCAAAACAAAAAAGTGCCAGCTTTGAATTTTGCCGTTCAACAGAATATCACTGAGCAAAAAAACTGAAGAGAAAATGTCACGAGTTGAAGAAAATTTGGGGCAAAAATAAGTCACATTTGGGAATATTGTGAGAAAAATGTTCCTTGGCCTTCTGCGCTTGAACAGCATCGTCGAGTTTACACGGGCGAACGGCTTTGTAATACTTGTGAATACTCAGCGACCAGAAGGAGACAACTGCAAACTCGCATTCGTCGTCATCTCAACCAGAAATCGTTCAAATGTCCAGAACCGGAATGCAATTATTCTGCAGGTGACCAAGGAAATGTGACGCAACACCACAAAATAGTTAACGTTGGGGGAAAACGATTCGGGTGCGCGATGTCAAATTGTCTGTACAAAGCTGAAAGAAATGTCAATTGCTTCTCCAAATGACGACCCACTTACAGCGACGCATAAATACTGATTTTTCATTCATTTTTGACATGTTTGTCATGTTAAAAACAAGACAGCAGGCTGAAAGTTGATGCAATACTTTTCCTTCCAATCATAAATTTGTTTGACAGTTGATTGCTGATTGCTCATGAAATTGCGAATTACGACACAAAGAAACTTCAGTTTTCATAATTTGAACTTGAACAGAATTTTTAAGAGCAGTTCACTCGGTTTATTTTTCTACTGAAGAAAACAGAAAATTGAAGCTGAATTAGGACTCAAAAGAACAAGAACAACAGTTTAACTCAAAATGAGATTTGATAACCCAGTCTCATATTTTCAAAGTTTAAATCAAGTTTTGAACTCTCCTACTCCTTATTTGCTTCTGGGAACTTTAGAAATAATAAACTCAAATTTGCAATGCTGGATTCTGACGCCGTGTAAAAAATTACTCTGGGTTTAACGCATTCGCATACTAAAGTAATGTTGAATTAATCAACCTTCTTATGAAAAGAGCCGGCCAGCAAAAGCACTTGAGTTTTCTGACATTTACTACAAACTATCGAATACCGTATTCACAAATATTGACCAGGAGGAGCATGAACAATGAACAGAGATAAAAGACAAATCAATCACAAACTTTGTAGCTCCATCAAATACCAAACATTCAAAGTTTCTTCCAAATTCTTAATTCAAAACTCTGAGTAATTTTATTTAAATGGAAATCAAAATTGAAAAAATCTAATTAACTTCAAAAATTACGAGGTTTAGCTGCAGGATTTAATTTTCAACTTCCAGAAAAATTTCTGTTAATTAAATCTACTGAATAGTCCTTGGGTTTGGATGTGAATCGGGATGTCGAGCTCTTTTGTGGGCTTCCAAGTTTATTTTCTGAGCTGTCGCATGAAAACAACCGGAGAATGGACATTTAAACGGTCGATGTTTCTCATGAACCGCTTTTACGTGCTTCTTTAGATTAGAAGAATGTTTTGATCTGAATTGACATCCTTGGATTTTGCATTTGAAGGGCGATTCCTTCGTGTGAGTTCGCATGTGCCGGGTTAAACCACTCAAACGGTGACTCGAGTAGTCGCAGAGTCTGCATTTGTACTTTTTATCTGAATCCGGGCTGTGGATTTTCAAGTGGACTTTCAAACGAGATTTTGCGTTTGTTTTGTACTCACAATTCGGCTCTGGGCAGGCCAAGGACTTTTCTCCGTGAGTTTCCAGATGCTCAGTTAAATGACGCTTTGTTTTTGCTGTGTATGCGCAACCTCCTGTTGGACATTTAAAGTTTCTCGCATTTAAGTGAACGCAGTTCATGTGACTTTTGAGGTTAGAACTACGTACTGCTTTGTACGGACACTTTTCGCATTTGAACGGCTTTTTTGGATTTTCCTCGTGAGTTATCATGTGCCGAGCCAAGTTGCTTTTCTGTCCTGATTTGTAGCCACAACCGGAAATTGGACATTGAAATGGCTTTTGCGGGAGATGAACTGACTTTTGATGGTACGCCAAATTTCCCTTGTTTGTGGCAGAATAGTCGCAGCCGAGCTCTGGACATTTAAATGGTTTTTCTTGGAGATGACTGCGAATGTGAACTTGAAGATGGTTCTTGTGATTAGTGGAATATTCACACAGATTGCAACCAAAAGGCCTTTCGTCCGTGTGAACTCGACGATGCTGCTCAAGCAAAGACGGGAAAGAAAACTCCTTTTCACAGTATTCACATTTGAGATATCCCGCTGATTTTGATTTCAATTTGGAAACAGCAGACATGTTTTTCTGAATGCTTCTTCAAACTTTTGCACTCAGGGTTTTACTCTGAATTTAAAGGATTTCAGTTTACAACTGGTTTCAGGAAAATAAACAGAAAGATAGAACTTTAATTCTGAGTCGAGCTGTGCGTGGTTTATGTGTACAAACTACTCTCATGATTTATCTCAAATGAACAGACCAACAAGAAATTAAAAGGGTAACATCAAAATTAGAAGGGTTTTTCTACCTGCGTTTTCTCAGCTCATTCTTCGTTTTCCCTTTGTTCACCCTCGAGGAAAATTCCACTGAGGAATAGAACTTTTAAAGCGGACTGAACCGCGGTCAGACTAACGTTCCAAATCCAGTCCCATTTATATTTATTTATTTATACTAAAGCATACACACACAAAATCCGTTGAAGTGTTGTAGGAAGCAAAGCGGATTGCAGATTATTGAAATCGTGGTGTACACTGTGCATTCATTTGTCTATGTACAGACTGAGTGCGCTTCGCGTTACGCGTGGCAAATTTAAATTCTAAACCACAGCAAAATTTAAAAGTCCTTTTCCTATTTTCTGTTTAACCCAAGGAAAAATTGTGGACACGAATTAAAATGGCGAAACTTTCAAAATTCCAAATTTCACATGCAAATTGAAAATGAAACGGAAAAAGGAGCAACAAGTAAAGGTTGGAAATTCTGTATTTGAACTGGAGAGAAAAATGCGACAAAAAGAGTGACATTTTGTTAGTTGGGTGAAATAAGACGAGCCAAAAACCAATGGTTTAATTCAATTTTCTTGCTTACAAAAAAGGGCCTATCAGAAAAAATGCGACCGGTATAAAACCAACCCGCGTCTTTTCCATATAGCATGAAATAATTCTTAATGGAAGGTTTTGGTTAATTTATGCGCAACTTTCAACATTAGAGCTGTTTGGAAAAAATAAGATAACAACAATAGGAAAAAGTATTCAATTTTCTACAACAACAATTTTAAACGTTTTTGTTTTCGTAATTTATTCAAAAAAAGTTTTTACTTGATTCAGTATTTACAATCAACATTTAAATAGACCGAAACTAATCAGTTTGAAAGCGAAAAGCTCCAACATTTTAATGCTGAGCAAAAGGGATTTTATGGTTTTCGTTTTCCATTTCACGCATCTGGATTTCCGTGTTGATTCTTTTGGTGTCTTTTCAAATTGCTGCTGCATGAAGCGGCGTAAGAACAACTGGGAAATGGACATTTAAAAGGTCGAGTTTTCTCCCATGTATGATATTAGATGACGCACATTTTCGTTAATTGCAGAGTCAATTTTAACTTTGGATCAAAGTTGTTTATGCCAAATTGTTTCCAACAAGTTGCAAAAATTTTGTGCAAAGTTTTGTTACTTATGGTTTATTAATTACCGAATAATTAAAGACTAAAGTCAGAAATTTGAATCTTTTGTATGATAATAGAGGATTTGACGGTACTCTTGTAGATGAATCAAATACCAAACGTTCAAAGTTTCCTCAACATTTTTAATTCAAAACCTTGAGTAATTTTATTTACATGGAAATCAAAACTTAAAAAATTTGAGGTAAAATTAAAAAATTATGAGGTTGAGCTGCAGGATTCAACTTCCAAAGCCCAACAAAAACTCTACGAGTTGATCTACGGAGATTTCTTTGAGTCTAGATTTGAATAACGATGTCGAGCTCTTTTGTGGGCTTCCAAGTTTATTTTCTGAGCTGCGGCATACGAACAACCGGAATCGGAGAATGGACATTTGAACGGTCGAATTTTCTCGTGAACCACCGTCCTGTGCTGATTTAACCTGCTCAGCTGTTTTGCTTGATATTGACATCCTTGGATTTTGCATTTGTATGGCGTTTCCTTCGTGTGCGTTCGCATGTGCACCGTCAAAGCATTTGAAAAATGACTCGAATAGTCGCAGAGTCTGCATTTAAATCTCGTTTCTGAATCTGGGATGTGGATTTGAGTGTGACGTTGTCGATTCTGCTCAGTGTTTGTCGTAAAGTCACAATCCGGATAAGAACAAGCCAAAGTCTTTTCCCCGTGAGATTTGATGTGCATCTTTAAATCGCTCTTTGCCTTTGACGCATATTCACAACTTTCCTCAGGACATTTAAACTTCCGCTCCTCCGAGTGAACATGAGTCACATGCCGTTTGATCTCACCATTTGTTTTCGCTTTGAATGGACACAACTCGCATTTGAACGGCTTCTCTGCATTTTTCTCGTGAATCGTCATGTGCTGAGGCAAAGTGCTTTTGAGCACGCATTTGTACTCGCAAACGGGGCATCCGAAGGATTTGTCCTGCAGATGAACTGACTTGCGATGGTACTTCAAACTTGTTGATGACGAAGCAGAGTAATCGCATCCGAGTTCTGGGCACTTGAACGGTTTTTCGTGGAGATGCGAGCGAATGTGAGTTTGCAGATTGCTCTTCTGAGTTGCAGAAAAGTGACACAAATTACAGCTGAACGGCCTCTGGCCCGTGTGAATCATACGATGCGAATTAAGAGCAGACGCATCGCAGAATTCTTTATCGCAGTATTCACAAATGCGTCTTGATTTTGTTTTCAACGTCTGCAGAGATTCAGACATTTAGAAACAATTTTTTCCCCGCTTTTGTGCTATCTTTGGTCAACAAAAACTTACAACACAAGTTTTGAACGGTTCTTATTCTTGCTGCTGTAACTTTGGAATTTTGTTGCTTTGTGAGCAGCCACTCTGAACTGTACCGCGAAGGAGTTGAAAACAAAGTGATGTTTTTCACGAGTTATTTCATACTTTCTCTTGGTTTACAATATTTTTAAACTGCCTTCAGCCTCCAGCCTCGGGTCTCTAGTCTCAAGGAAAGTTGAGCCGCAGGTAGAAAAAACACTGAGTCATAGAGTTAGAGTAATAGCTTAAGACTCTTTCTTCATTTTCCAGGTGCATTTTTAAAGTGTTTTAAAAATATGAATTGGGAAAAAATCAAAGACAGAGAGCCGGCCTAAGCGTTCATTGTGTTCAGGTTAAAATAATAAAATGTTGTCGAGTTCTCGGAAACAAACCGGACCGAATTTGAAAGTATGAAACATGTTGCCAGATTTGCTCAAAAACTTGAGTTTTCCAAAGGCTACAAATAGTTTAAATAATTTTGAAAAAACGTCGGAAACGTTGAATGTCCAACCAAGCTAAATTTTATCTTGTTTTTTTAATAACATTTTAATGCTAAATTATGACACCTCTACACTTTAATTAATTTCAGCAGAAGACAACATGAGCATGCCGCATTTATTCTTCAGAGTCTCCTGTAACTAACAATGAGAGTTGTAAACAAAAGGGTTTTAAATTCTACTACGAATTTACAGTACGCGCCACATTGAAATTTGGAAATAACTCGACTCAATTGTTTATAGTTGGAATCTGAGGCTGTGTGAAAAATTACGGTGCTTTTAACCCTTTCGAAATCCAAAGCTGAATATCTTTTGGCAACTCTAAAACGTATCTATTGCTTGGGATTTGACATGTCCAACAACGAATTTGCCAAGTTTTTACACGTTTACTCCTTCACCAATATCAGCAGATGCAAAAAATTGGAAAATTCCTGATCCATTTTTCAGGTCGGCTGCAAAGGGATGATAAAAATAAAGTTTATTTTCTCTTTATTTGCCATGCTATTTTGAACTTTAAAAATAAAATATTCAATTTTTCATTGCTGGATTCTGACGCCGCACAGTGGTCCAGGAGCAATATTTTTGCGCCCCTGTCAAAACCTGATTTTTCAGAAAAACAAACCACACCACATTTTTCAGCATAGTTTTCTAAGTATATTTAGTTTTTACAAAATTCAAAAAAACGCAATTTCCTTTTTTCGAAATTTTCTAGACCCGATGAAAAATTTCGAAAAAATGAAAATGCGTTTTTTTGAATTTTGTAAAAACTTAATGTACTCAGAAAAATATGCTGAAAAACGTGATGTGGTTTGTTTTCCCGAAAAATCAGGTTTCATCAGTTTTTTATGGCCTCAAATGTCAAAAGAATGCGAAAATATTTTTTTTAAATTTTGCAATATCATGCAAACGGGCACGTTCGGGCAGCAAATTTTTACATGGAATAAGTCTACAGCATATGGACTATCGCCCAGTGTCGGTCGTTAGTCATTCTCGGTTATTCCCTGTTTTTTACAGAGTTGCAAAATTTTAGCATTAGACCATATGGAGTTTCAAAATTTCCTGAATTTTTTGTGGATTCGCCTATTTTCCAAATTTCGTAAAACTTGGGGAAAATGTGCTTCAAAAGCATCTCAACACAGCTACGTTTTTTGTTTCTGGGAATTCGCATGTTCGTTGTTCAGAGCAAAGGCGCTTAAACATTGGATCTGGGCCACTGTGCGGAATATCACATATCAACTACCAACTATTTGTCCTAGTGTTATTATTTCATACATGTTTAAATGTTCTTTTCGTTTGGCTTTCACCACAAAAGGAAATAAAATTGAAATCCAGGAGAGAACGTTGAACTGGGCAAAAATTAAATGCATTTCAAACGTGCAGTTTCAAGCTCCAGCAATTTTGCCTTGACTCTGCACTTGCTCTCATGTTCAAGTTTTACTCGCTTCAAAGTCCAATATCCATGACCATAAAAATCAAAAAAGAGAAACGCTCCAGTTGGGCGGTTCATGTAGAAATAACATTTCTAAAGTTGGCTTCTTTCCTCTGTTTTAGACAACTTTTAACTGACTCCAAGCTCCAGGCCTTAAACTCGAAAAATAAACGTGGCGCCGAAAATGGAATCTTATTTAGTGTATGATCCAAAATTTTTCCATTTTATCTAGTGCAAGTTAAGTTTGTAGGAAAAATTTCAAGTGCATTTAATTTAGATGCTTTTTACGAAAAATGTTCATAAAAACATCTACTTTGTGTATAATTCTGGACTGAGGCTTAACAATCCCGGGGAAAATTGGTGGTCGCTGGTCGGAAAAGTGGATGGAATGGTCGCCGACCACTGGCCGTAAAGCATCGACCATGAATTTAATAGTAAGCCGACCACCGACCAACATTGAATGGGATTGGAACCCAGACCCTACGCTAACCGTACAAAACTTAGACCGCTGGGCCACGAGACCTTCATTCAAACGGGTATGGCTTTTACTTCTACTCCCAAAGACGATGAAAAATAATTTGTATAGAAATTGAATTTAGAAGTTTGATTAGTTTATTTTATTTTATTGTAGTCAACAACAAAACTTTGGACAAATTACGCATGAGGAATAGATTACAAAGTGTTTTAGTTAATGTTACAACGGTTCACTTTTCTTTGTGAATTGTTTTCAAAATTTGCAATAACTGTCTTTACACTAATTGTCTCGGGATGATTGTCACCCAGATTTGTCTTTCTAATTTTATAAACGTTTTTGTAAACTTGGAGGGCTTCTGTGAATTTTTCTTGTTGTTCCAAAGTCCCTGCGATCCAGAAAAGAGTGGTGATTGTACCTAAATGATTTTCTCCCAGGATTTCTTTCTTTTTCTCGTAAACCTCGTT
>JAQGBH010007677.1:0-10676 GCA_034698265.1 Sminthurinus aureus | reverse complement strand
CAAGATTTTGACATTTTTCCAACTCAATTTCCACAGAAATTTTGAGCGGCGTCCAAGTCTTACAAGATTTTGACATTTTTCCAACTCAATTTCCACAGAAATTTTGAGCGGCGTCCAAGTCTTACAAGATTTTGACATTTTTCCAACTCAATTTCCACAGAAATTTTGAGCGGCGTCCAAGTCTTACAAGATTTTGACATTTTTCCAACTCAATTTCCACAGAAATTTTACATGACCTTTCCTTAAATATACCCTTAAAGGTGATCGAGTGGCCTGGGCCATGGGTGCAATTATAGGGAAAGGTTACACGCTCTGTCTTACTGTGGAGTTAAATTTAACTTCCGAACTTTATTTTGACCACTTTGCGGACGGACAGAATTAGTGATTTAGAGAAGTATTTAAGTTTTTCTTTTTGCATGTGTGCCGTCAGGGTTTTTGCAACTTGTTCGTAATTCAGCAAGTAAACCTATATAAAATGTACACAAGTTATTGCAATATTCTTGTCCAATGTCTACAGTCTGTAGTCTATAAATTTCAGGTAGTACACTTGGGGATATTCAAGATTCAAAATGGATTTGGCTGTCAGTCGGCTGTAGACAAAAATAAATACACATTCAGCACAAATACCTCACAATATCAAGCATCATCAACTTTCATGCATCGTACTACCTTATTCTATGTGTATTTAGTATTTATTACTTCTGTATTCGGATGTAAGTAAATAAATGGCCACCCAAAATAAGAAATGTAGAGGGAAGAAGAACAAGAGAACACGATGGACTTAATAATTGTTCTATTACTGCAGGTCATGAATAATGAATAATGAATAATGATTTTTTTAACTCTGGCAGAAAAATAAAATTCTTTTAAGATATAAAGACAAAAGATGGTATTTTTGGTCAAAAATTCAACTCTTACACAAAATAATTTCATAATATCTTCATGCATACGCCTTTGACTTTGGCAATCCGTCTCGTGTGCAAACTCAACAGTCGTGTACAGTTTACACAGGAAGATAAACAAAATACGAAAATTAGCATATACACAGATGAAAGATGCAGCTCAATAACAAATAAAGTCACGATGAGTCGGGTCCTTTTTAAAATACATAAGACACGTCGTGATTTGCTGATCAATAAACTCTGAAGAATTCATTCGTTTTTTTCAATTAGAAAATCATATTGATTTTGGCAGTTATTCATAATATGTATTTTATTTGTTTGAGGTTTGTTCAGATCAGTTCTTTTTTCTTTTTTCTAAAGCAAAAAAGAAAACCTATAAACATAATTTTAAAATATAAATAGTTTGTAAAGAGTAAAAAGTAATGGGGCTCATTTTTCATTGAAATTTCTTTTTAGATAATTAGCCGGCTTCTGAATCCTTTCAATTTAAATGTAAATTTCAAAATGCAAACATGCTTAACACTGACAGTTTTTCAAACAAGGTGTTCAACAGCAATGTGAAAATATATCATGTATCATGTGTGTATTATTATCTCGTTTTCTTTATTTTTTCAATTTCTTCTTGAACATATACATAATTTTATGCACATCAATATGTAAGATGTAAGTTATAAGTACATATTGCGTGTACAATGTAAGGTGTAAAGTGTACAGGTTTTATAATATTATCATTTCCTCTTGTCTCAAATTAAATACACTTTGGAGTGTTTTTTGAAATACAACAATTTACATTGAATGGATACATACATTTTTTATTATGTATTAATACATACACAATTCTTTTTACTTTCCTCGTCCAAATCCAAATCATATTAATTGATTAATTTTCTTGTCACGCCATTTCGTTGATTGACACCTTTTCAAATTACTTTTGATAGTTTCAACATTCTCCCTTTGATTTTCAATGCTTTGTCTAAATATTTTTTTACCTATTACCAATCACTTTCTTTTCACTGATACTGGCTGAATACTGAGTACTAACTGTTTCCTGACGAACGTATACATATGAAAACTTTCTCTACTTTTCTTTTCATTTCCATTGATTAAATTGTCGGACGCTTCATGCTTCTCTTTCAAATTGTCATTAAATTGTACAACATTGTTTGATCCAGTACGTGTATTAATATCATAATAATATTATGTTCTGTAAGTATACAATATTTTAATACTATCTTTTTTCATTGTGGCTAAAATTATATATTACATATACATGCAATATTATGCAGTTTATATAGAAATGTTTCACTTTTCTTTTCTTTATAATACGCTCAGCGTCAACATTTTTGTGGCCAGCAATTCTAATGTAGAATTTTTAGAAGAATTTAGCAACTTTTCAGTAGACAGTAGACACTATAGACGTGTACAATAATAAAAAGAGTAAGACAGTCCAACGTAACATAGTGTAAAGTGTAAATACATATTATATTATTATGTGTACATAATACATTATACTTGTCATTTGTCATTATTTTTTGTAAAAATACGTATAAACAACAGCAACATGTTGATAATACTTATACATGGGGTACATTATACATTGTACAGTATACAACAGTTTTATATAACAAGGAATTGTACATATTTGCGTATATAATATATATGTAATGCTATCGAGGTATTAATCCTAACAATAGTTTTTTTTAATACAGTCAATATATCATAATATCCATTTGTGTAAACTGTACATGCAGACATACAGCTTTCACTGGATAAAACATTATAAACTCCTACTACACAATCATTTGTTGTACATGAGTTGTAAGTTGTAAGTCATACGTTGAATGTTGCGTTCAGCTCGGAAATCATTGACTATTGACTACCATCACTAAACTAACAAATGTAAAGATGTATTGTAAATGTTCATTGAATATTCATTCCTTTTGTCATTACATTTAAATTCTTGTTAATTGTTAATACCAGATATTTGTAAATGTAACAGTAAAGATACATCATATCATGTGTACTTTCTTCTTGTCGTGTTCAAAAGACAATAGACAATCTCCATGCAGCATGCTATTCTTATGTTAGTTGCCAGCTCTTGTATTGTTTTTTGTTTTTATGTTTTCAAAAGGTAGTGAACAGCACTGGTGAATAATTAATTAAAAAATGTACTAATAATATGTTGCTCGTGTAAAATCTTGTTGTATCAAATTGATTGAATTAAAAATCTATTACATTTGTACGGTTAACATTGTTATAAATTGTAAAGTAAATCATTTGTAGATAGATCATTTGATCATCCATGTTGTTTGGTTTGTAAATATTTTCTGTTTTCTATGTAAATGTGTTCATGTGGTCCTATAAATACATGTATGTATTATGTATCATGTATCTGCAATTCAAAAAAAATTAAGACAGTCAGAAAACATAATGAATAAAAGTGAATATTGCTGACAGTATTGGATTTGGGGTACGACATTAAAAATTCAAGACTACAAGCAACGTAATATATGTATGTATTTGAAATATGAATAATCAATTTCGATTTTCGATGATACAATTACCAATTACTAGCACTCATTTTTCATTTTGTACCATTAAAATTTAAAATTTACGTACTCCAACACATTATGCTAACAGCCGTAATTTCAACAAATACCCTATAATCTAAAATCATCACAAGGTCATCAATGTTATTCTTTTTATCTTATAATAATAATAAGTTTTAGCATTAGTTTAGTAATCTTTTTAACATAATTTTCCATTTGTATAAAGATATCTACATTCTACGCGTAATAATAATATCATAACATACAACAATATACAACATATATACACGTTATATGTACACAAATCCTTTTTGAAAACGTAAAAGGGAACAAGTTATTATTATTCACTATATAATTACTATAATATCAACAGGTCAACTTTTTTTCTCCTTTTTTCGTTTTTTTTCTAAAATAGACAAGATCATTTTTACGCCTTCTTTTGTAATTGATGATCGGTATACTAATCAATATCATTATTATTGAATATTTTTAAAATTCTTTAGGTAATCTTAGTGAAAGAGCTGCTCATAATATATATATGTATAAAAGACGGTGACGCTCAACGCTCAACTATGAGAATAAATGATGACAGCTCAAAATAATTTAATCTATGTATACTAAATTTCTATACAATTAAATTGTCTTAGTATATTATATATTATATTCTTTTTATACCCGCTGGTTGACAATACGTCACTATTCGTGATATAAATATGAGATTTTAGTGTAGTAGTATAAAGTAAATTTTTGCATAGGTGTATGAATATATCCGAAATTCGAAAAATTGTACAATCTATTTTTTTTGTCTATCTGACCCGTCCAGAAGGGCTTCTTAAGTGACTGCGTATGTGTCCTGTCCTCGTATCGATTGGTTCTTGATTTCCATTCAGTCCTCTTCGTCCACCCCACCTATAAATGGAAAATATGATAAATTAATTACAATTATGCGTTAAATGTTAAGTACATAATAAATAAATAACACACATTCCACATGCTTTTTTTCAAAACGGGACGATACACATTCTGATTGTTAAAATGTATATATTTGAACCTTGGAAATCGTGTGACTAGGGATTAGTGACTACCAAAAAAGTCTTTAGATATGACTTATATATATATTCATACTACGATAGTATGATAATAATATATTATATGAATGAAATACTATAGAATCTTTCTATGAAAATGTATTTTTTTTTTTCACTTTTTCGTACCTGGAATGCTTTTTCAGCTGGGCTAAGAACCTATAAAATAAGACAGAAAACAAGACATCAAGATATTTGATTAATACAAAACATACGGCTGTTTGCAGTAAATATTAGTAAATTATTGTGATGAGAAGTAATTAGGTGAAATAGTACACAATATACATTAGTCACAAGCTTTGATATAATAATATAATATAATGAATAAGAATTTGATTTTCTTGTTGCTTGCATATTGCAGACTTTTGTTTTTGGACATGCTCAAAATTAGGTGAGAAATAAGAGTTAAGAAAAGATCAAAAAATTTTATGCTATTATACTCATTACTTTTTATTCCAATTTCTAACATTTTTTAAAAATGCAAGAGTAGAAGTTACCTCTTTCATTTATGTCTTATACGGATTGAATAAAGAAAGTACCAAATTGAAACTCTAACATTATTTAGCATTAGATTGGAAGAAAATCCAAAATGAATAAATATGAAATGCTACAAAAAAAAACCAGCCATTTTAATGACAAATAGAGAAGTTAATAGCTGAAGGAGGTAACTTTTGCATGTGTTGATACTCATATGAAAATCCACAAAAAATAACACTTTTCCTCCATTTGGATAAAATACTGTGGATATTACCCTGCTTGTGTCTATGTACTATGTATACATACATGTTTCCACTTTTTATCCAAGAGTAAATAACTAGAATATTACAATATTATAAATTGTTATACATTGTACAGAGATTAACCAAATGGGTGGTTGTTTTTTGTGGAAAATTTAGCCTATGATTATTATACTAAACGGGAAAAGATGGAGAGAACAAAATACTATAATAGGCTATAATATTTATCATAGTCAAAATATTTCAAGATACATGTAATATTATTAGTATTAGAAGATAGATAGATAGATACAGAGAGAGAGAAAGAGATAGAAAGAAAGATGTGCTTCAGATTTGAGATGAAAGAAAAAAAGTTGTTTGAGATCAGTAGTGTAGAGTGTAGAAAGTTCACGAGAGAGAGTTTTGAGATGATGTCTTTTTAATATCTAATAAATCATTCTGAGGTGTCTGAATAAAAAGTTATATATATGCGTGTGTAATAAGTAAAAACAGAAATTGCGAGGGATCAAAATCACAGAACCAAGAAAAAACACAAATCAATCAAAAAACCGAACAGCAGAGGGAAAAAATGCAGAAGAGAGTGACGAGGCAAAAATAAATCATGTTTAGTTATAAATACATTTCACATCCGATTATAAACTATAATATTATAAGCTTCAGATCATCGGATTTTCATCCACTGAAAAAAGCTAAGGACGATTATAATATTCGCCTTTTTTTATACAACAATGTGGTCGTGGTCATTAAGTACCAACCATACGAAATTCGAAATTCGGTTTGAAATATCTGCATAATCAATTCTGCTAATGACAAAAATAGCACAAATAGCAGAGACAAAATGTCATGAACTTTGTTGGGGGGAAGAAAAGTGCATCAAAGATTTTCAGAAAATAAAAAAAACTGATGTTTGCATACAATATAAAATATAATATTATTGATTATTGATTACAACATGAATACAAGAAAATATGTAGATAAATTATATAAAAAGTTGTGAGACAAACCAAGAAAAGCTCAAGATAAAAAACAAGGCTGTGAAAGTAAACTTATCCAACGGTGTTTAAATCCTATACTTAATAAAAATTTGACCTGAAAAATCCGTTTTCAATGTACCATAAAAAAAGTAAAAAAATAAAAAGACTAAAATCTATACTTCTGAATTGCTCTATGTAGAAATAGATTTTGCATTGCAAATTGCAAGTGAGAAGTGACAAGAAGAAAAGAAGAAGTAGTAGAAGAGAGAAAGGCAAGACAAATATTTTGATAAAAAAATGAACAAGAAAAAAAATTGTACATGCCATCAGTTTTTTTTGTTTTGTTGCATTCATTTTACTTGAAAATTAGTTCGATTATCAGCGGCCATCCTCAATCCTCAAAATTCCGTCATTCATTCCGGTAGAGATGAAAAGAGAGAATCGGGTTTATGGAAAGTGACCATTATTTTTGGTTTTGTTTGACTTTTTGGTTTTAGTTTCATTGCATTTTGGCTCTATATATTTGTGTGACGTCATCCGGGAACACAACATTTTCTATATACATACATACATGATTTGTACATACATATATTACAAAATCACAAAGTACGCAAGGCTATACACATCAAATATATATATGTACATTTCACTCACATTTAAAAGGTAAATGATACACTTTATACTTAATAACATCATTTTAGTTACCATAATAAATTGTCATAAAAAATACATTTTATATTATACTTATACTTATGTAAAAAGCAAACATGGTTCAAGAAACAAGAAAAAAGTCTATTGAAAAATATCAGTGTTGGCAGGGTGGGAAAAATAGATGGGAAAAATGGACAAAATGGACAAAATTACTGGGGAAAAAGTGTCCAAAATGGGAAAAATGGGAAAAATTAACCAAATTTCATTGAATAATCCTTGGTTGTAATGTATTATATTATGGGTGACGTCATTTTGTCCATTTTTCCAATTTTTCCCATTTTGACCAATTTTCCCATTTTGGACAGCAAAATCTATTTTGGACGTCCAAAAGACCAACTCTGAAAAATATCCACATCACTCTATATTCTATATACTCTTGTTTCTTCAATCAGTTTGCATCATAGCACAACTGCACAATACAAAATACAATAATAATTATTTCACGGAATGCTAAAGTACTAGTAACTTTTATAGAAAACAAATGTATGGCACATACTTCATTCACTGTGTAAATCATAAATCATAATGTTATATCATGTAACAAGTCAGTAGTGGAATTTGCTATAGTTTTATAAATCAAAAATCAATGCTCAGTAAAAATGTAATGATCCAAAATCCAAAAGGAAGACTAAATAATCTACGCAAATATAGTTTTTATACTTTTGTCTGAAATTTACTCGTATGAATGAAGCTGTGTCTACGCATTATTATAGAAAAGTGTTCAGACTTCAGAAGTATTTGATATGAGCAAACGTCTTGTTAAAAACGAATCAAAAGACTTTAAAAACTAAAATGAGCAAAAAAAAAACAAGATGCAAGAAAAAACGTTTAACTTTTAAGAAGCTGTCTCAAGTCGCTTTAGTCATTAGTTCAAGATTCAAGTTTCAATACAAGCAATAAAATTATCAGCTTAGCAGATCAAATCGGCATACTTATATGTAAGTATGTATCAAATATCGATCAGTATTATATTCGTATATACTATATAATACATATGCTATATAGGAAGAGTTGTACACACAACAATAAAAAACAATAAAAAAAGGTTCTGAAGATTACTTTCTTTTTTTCTATCTCTTTTACCATTCCCAATTCTCGTATCTCGTATCAATAAATTCTGTGAGTCCTATTATGTCTCTGTATAATTAGAATGATTATTATTTTGTTACTTTTTGTGTCAAAAGGAAATCTGTTAAAACTGACACAGATGTACATTGTAGAATATTATATAAAACAAGATTTTCTCTTTTCAGTAAGCGGCAATCAATATCAAGAAGTTGTCTAATACCATTTTCAACTTTATCAAATCATAACATCAAATGTAAGAAAAATATCATTGACGACCAAAGATTCTATAGAAAGGCAAACCATAATATTGAATGCATTATATTTGATATTTCATCTACACTCAAAGCTCCAATCAAAGCCCAAAGCATTCAGTTTTAAACAAAATGACAATGCATTTAGATAATTGAACAAATGCTAAAAGCAGCAAATTGATATAAAAGCCATTTTGATATTTAGAGTACAAAAGCAGCATAAGAAACTGCAAAAATAGATTTTGTCTTCTACTTCAAATGAGGGGAAAGGATTTTGAGATCAGAGGATTTTTGGGGAGGACGAGTTATGTGTATAAAATATTTTTCAGTAAATGTGAGAGGTGAACATGGCAGCATATTAATTACGAGTCATTAAAGTTCAAATAATGTTTCATGTCGCTTTTGTGTAAGATCTTTAGTATTTAGTAGTGTTCTATTTTTATGTTTCTTTCCTTTTAATAGTTTCCTAAATTCACATTCACAATTCACAACCCAAATTCTACACTGAAAATATGGCAGTGAAATGATTAAGTTTCTTTCCTATTCTTAAAATAGTTATGAATTATTATTATTATTGTTCGGGTGTAAAACTTTTCTGTAAAGTCAGAGTAGAAGTAGACAAATTAATCAATGAATGCTTTTATATTATTATGTATTATAAAGTTTGGGCTCTAAATTTTTAAATTTACTTTCTCTAGAGTAAAAATTTACAATACCATAATATATTATAACAGCAGTCGGGCAATGTTTCGCGAAACATTGTGCAAACCTACATACTCAATACGCTCACTACGTAATGTAGAAATAGAATTAAATATTGAAAAAAAAAACCAACTTTAGTACAATTAAAAACTTTTCTTAGTATAATAGACGCACACGTACATAAATCGATAGGTTAATACTTGCAAAGAAAAAAGTTTCCTCCACAAAAATTACGTAAAAATCAATGAAAAAAGTTTATTTCTTTTTCTGTGTAGATAGTAGATAAATCCACAGTAATTTGTGGTCACTACACTTACGTGTATCTAAACACGTTTTTCCAATAAAATTGAAATAAGGACTTCCTTTCCTTTCCATCGTTAATATTTAACGTACCTCTCACCTTCCTCCTAAAATTACACTGCTATAGTAGATACATATTTTATTATGAAGAGTAATTACAATAATTACTGTATCTGTCAAAAATGTTAACAAGAGAAAGGTATGTAAGATTTTGCAGAAAAAAATTAATCAGCATCATGATTCGCTGTTGATCGATTCGCAAAATACAGTGAAAAAGTAAAAAAAGTAAAAGCTGTGAAAAATTTCAATACAAAAAATCAAGGTTTAGATACAAGATACTTTTGATTTTTGATAAGTTTTACTCAGTAAACAGAGTACAAAAACGCGGTGGAAAAAATTGCAAAATTTTTGTGAATATTATAGTGATTCTAGATTCTACGCAAAAGTGAAAACTACTACTGTACTTAGATACGTGTACTAAGTATACACTGTGTGCAAATCGACAATAATAGATATTTGCAAAAAGTGCCAAAGTGTACCAAGAATAATTAGTAGTATTATTATTGTACGAAAATACATGTGTACTGTTGGCGTGTTATTAGTATTACATAATAAACTAGAGCTGCTTGTATTATGGATGTATTTAACAATCCATAAATAAAAAACTTACAGAAGGATCGAAAAAAAATTATATTAGAATAATTATTGAGCTTACACGAAATTCACATCTCTGAACGCGATGAGGTACAAAGTGAGAGAGAGATCACAACACACACACAGAGAGAGAAGACGATGATCATTTTTGGCAATCGTGTTTATGTATTTATATTACCACATACGAAAAAAACAGGAAGGGTATTCAACTGTTGTCCCAAAGTGCCCTTTAAGTGAAGTCATGTACAGCTAACTGTCTTTAATATTTTTTAGATTTTAGACTCTAATGAAAAAGCTTGTCCAAAACAAATTTTTATGTCGGAATTAAGAATTTAAAATGGAATGCATAAAAAAACTGGTCGACTATGTGGCTGAGCATAAATCCTCATAAAAAAAACTGAAGACTGCAGAGTAATGTAATTCAAAAACTGTATGCTGTATTCGTTTGTGGAAAACTCGAAAAAATACTTGAATGATTTTCAAACAGTCTACTTGGCTATGAATATTTTGAAAAATTAATTATTTTCTTTTTTTTTAAATGTCCGTTTTATTTTAATTTCAGACTTTAATATATAATATTGTAACATAAAGGAATCTTTTTTAATCTATTTTCATCATTTTTTTTATATAATACATTTTTAGTTTTTTGCTTTTTTACGCTAATAAATGTGGGGTTATCTATGAAAAACAATCTTAAGGAACTTTATAATTCACACCAAGCGGTGATTCTTGAACTAAATTTT
>JAQGBH010007676.1:0-10677 GCA_034698265.1 Sminthurinus aureus | reverse complement strand
ATTAGCTGCTCCAAAGTACTCATTTGCTTGATGCAAAGTTTTGGAATTTTTGAAAAATTCCAAGTGGGTTAGAAAAAATCATAAACGGAGTGAAAATTCAATGTTCGTGCTGGGCAAAAAATCTTCTCTCCTGAGAAAACTTTTTTGTTTGGTCGATTTCGGAGTTGCAAAAAAAACAGCAGTGTGTGAAGTAGGCACAAAAGATCGATTCCGCGGAAAGACCAAGAACAATGAGTCATGGAGTCTTAATAAAAAATGGAGACTGATTTTGACTTTAGGGTAACTTCAGTCTTTATCTACTTTTTAAAATGTTCATTTTCTGGTCAAAGCATCCAAAGAAAAATATTCAGTGTTCAAATCTCATGCTTTTGTTGATTTGAGGCTTTTTAATTTTGTTCCGTATTGTTTTTGTTCAAATTTCCCAGTTTTGGCAGCTCATTTCGATGATAAAATCAGTCACAATCACGGATGAAAAAGTGGAAACTGAAAAAAAATTGTCTGAAAATCCAACCTCACCAAATCTCATCGTCAACGTGGAAAAGCATCAAGTTGAAAATTAAAATGAACCGGGCAATTCCACGTCCAAAATAGTTGCGAAAATGAGAAGAAGAAAACCGAATTTGAAACTAAAAGTAAATCCAAATCCAAATGTCACTGAAAAAAGACGGATTGAGATTCAAAGAGCAAACAGACTTTTTCGTATGCACAAACATCAATCAATCTATATAAATTACGAGTTTTATTAACAAAAAACGTTTTCAGCTAAATTAAAAATCATGAGAATTTGAATAATGAATATTCTTTTTTACAGGGGCGATTAAATGTGAAACTCGGGAAGGATTTTACAACTTGTTTGAGTGCATCAAATGCCAACGGCAGTTTAATTACGATCACAGTGCTTGTCGTCATGTTCAAAATGTTCATCTTGGTCTTGGAACTTTGTGTCCGACTTGTCATTGTAAATTTTTTGATAAAACATCCCTGGAGCTTCACATGTCCAAATGCCATAAAAACAAGCAAGCTCAACAAATCAACGTTTGGTTAAAAAACGACTTGAAAAAACCCGTCAAAGTTCAGCTCCAGCCTCAGCAAAAACAAAACCAAAAACAAAACCAAAAGAAAAATAAAGTTCGCTCCACTCGGAATCAAAATCCTGGGAGGAAAACTCAAAATCATAAGGCTGAAAAAAGTAGACGAAATCCAGTTTTTGACCCACTGAAAATAAAAGTGAGGAATCCGTTTGAAAATTTCAGCCTTGAAAAGATATTGAATGTAAAGTTGCGGATTGAGCGACTCGAGATGGAAAAAAGTGGAGAAATCTCATCCATTTCACAGACAGAAATTCAAAGGATGGAGAAAATTGAAACGGAAACTGGAAAAGAAACGAATTCATCTGAAGCAGCTGAAAACGAGAGTTGTGTTGCGGTTTTAAAGTGTGATGAAAGTTGATTCAAAATTCAAAGTGATTTTCTAATTCTTGATCACAGAAAAATTGGATTCATCACAATTGTGAATTGATAAAAAGTTTTAATAAAAAAAAACACAGATATGCAAATTTTTGCATTTCATGGGTTTTGAAAATTGGAGAATTTTAGCGGTACTCTGTTCATTTCCATTTTGCCTTCAAACTTCAAACTACCACATTCGTTATTCCATTCAGCATTTAAAATGTAAAATGTACTTTTTGAACTGGTCCATATTTTTTAAAATTTCTACAAAAAAAATCTTTTCATGACGTCCTTCATTTTCATTTCTTATCAAATTCATCTTGTTCATTTTACAGATTCAAATGGTAAAGACAAGAGAAATGAAATGGAAAATAACATGTGACTTGGTTCTTTAAAATCACTCCGAGTTTAACTTCATAAATCGTTTTCGTAAAATGTGGAACACAACAAATAAAGTAAATTACTTAAAGTAATTAAGGTGGATATCCGTATTTTGTCTGGTTCCAACATGCGGAACTAAAGCAAACGGCGTCCAAGTTGAACCAGATTTTGTGAATTCTTTTCATTTGGCTGCTCAACTCTGACGCCGCGGATTAATTTTGTAGACATTTCGCGCACATTCAATTGTGAGATCTTTCGAACTCCTCTATGCAAGGAGCACGAAATCAAATTGTTGTAGTTTTGTGGTTGGGTAAAATTTAAAATTTCAAGAATGCACCAAGGAAAACGCTGTCTTTTTTACCATTTTCATGTATTTTTAATCAGCAAATGAGTAACCCGTTTCACAACGGAGGAACGCAAAAGTCTAGAATGTTGCAACGTTTTCCTGTTCTCTTATCTTTTGGAGCTCGTCAAAAAAATTCAAGATTCAAGTATCGTTCGGAAAATGCCAAATGTCAAGCGGCAAAAGATAAAGAATTTGATAGGAAAAAACTTGAGGAAATTCAAAATTCAAAAGCAAATCTATAACTATTAATATAGATCTGGATTTGAAGCCAATGTGGGACGAAAAATTGTTTAGTTCTCTTAGGCTTTGGTAGGTGGTGCTGTAGGCACTAATCTTGCAAAATTCATTATAGACAAGAAGATTCTGTTGGGCCACAAAATGTACAAATGGCCCAAGCATTCAGCATTTTAAAGGATAAAGCTGAAATCCTTGGTTCTTTTGATATGTCTGCCGCTGTCTGGCTATAATTAAATAACTTCTGGAAAAGCAATTTAAAATCAGTTTATTTGCTGGTTTGCTAGTTTTGTTAAACATAAAATTGATGGGGTTTTCTTCAAAATGTTAGTCGTTTTACGTGATAATCTAAGAGAAAAATAGGTCACACATATTTGTAGAGAAAGGTCAAGTTTGATGAAGATCAAACTGCCTTTAAAATCCAGAATCATGTCTTTTTCTTGTAGCTTGTAGCCAAAGTATAAAATGTGATTGAGAATGTCCGAAATCCAGAGGATAAAATTGCTTAGACGTTTTAAAAAGTTCCAGGTCATCATCTTGACATAATTAAACAGATACAAGCCTATAAGTTTCAAATTGCAACTCCATATCAGAATTCATGAAAAAGGAGGTTTCCATCGTTCTTCGTCGACTTTGTCTGAATTTAAAAATGTCTTCGCACCACTTTCGATTACGACTCTTTTTGCAAATCGTTTTCACTTCCAACCCAAATACTAAAGGAATTTTGGTGAGGTCATCCGGTTTTGTTGTTGAATTTAAATTAAAATGATTTGGTGGTCCATAACGAATATGTTCCCACTTGATCCACAAACCCAGGATTCCGGAATGAACAAATCTGGCCATTCGGTCTGTCATTTGCAAGGGGGAAATGGCGATCAAATGAATGCAAGATATTCACTTTTTCGCCTGGTTTGTAATTTGTAAATCCATTTGGATCAACTCAGAATTCTTCATCCCACACGTGATTTTTACTTTAAGTCGGATGTAGAATTGAAATACCAAGACATCGAGAAACGAGAAGGACATTGACGAAGGAGAGAAGAAGAGAAAAGCATGAGAAACATGAGACAGATGAAATGGACTCGATTTTCCTTGGATGTTTTCGGCATTTGTGGTCATCACAGAAATGGCTTCATTTCCCAAATTGAGACAATGTCCTTCGATTTTCCACACTTGGCATGGACAGTATAACAATGTAGGTTCACTTTACCCACCTTCTCATGCCTTTTTACCCCAACCACAATTTGTGTGGACAGTAGATTTATTTTTATGTTTCTTGGAGAATTCTGCTGGTTTTTCTCTATAGGTGGGTTTACAGTTTTGTGAAATTCAATACAAAATATCCATCGCTTGCATTCACCAAGATCGCTAAAATAGACTCGCCTTTTTCTTGGGAATTTGGAGACCGAAATCAGTATATTTCAGCTACGTCCAATTTTTTGAGCCAAATATTCTCAACTCTGTACAAAGCTCCGTTGCTGAGACATAGGTAAAATAACAAGTCGTTGCTAACGGAACATTCACAAAATAATACAAACTTGCAAATATCTTTTAAAATTTACTGAAGGAACATTTCTCAATCTAATTTCATGAACATGGGTCAACATATGTCTCGAGGAACCTTCTGTCATTGTCTTCCAGAGAGTATTGCAAAAAGTCGCAAAATTGTGGATGTTTGTTCAGAGGCACAAGTTTTCTGGTAGGAATTGCACACGAGTAAAATATTTCATTTCAAGGATTCTTTCAGAAAACGCGGAAAATTCAAAGCAGAAGTTGGTGCGGTGTGAGTTGTGAGAAACGGAAATAATTTTTTCATCCGAGTTAACTTTAATTAACTTTGTGTAGTTCGTAAACTAAACCCATTTAATTAAAATCAGTGAAAGACAAATAATAAATTATATTCATAAGAGTTGCAGCTACCAAAAAGCTCATCATTTGCTTTGTTAACCACGATAAATAAAGTGCCCACTTTTCTTGTTTAAACTTGTGTTTTGTTGAATCAAATCAATTTCAATAATAATGATATAAAAATACTTGCTGAATATTCCAGAATTGTTTAATATTTTTGGAACAATGGATTCTTTGTCAAGTTCTGGAGCTGGTAATGAAATTGATGTAAGTTCAAAGTTTATACAATAATAATACGATTGCATAAGTAATTATTCGTGTTCTATTTTATCACGTTTGAATTTTGAACAATACTGCATCATCAATAATAATAATTATTGCTATGAACTATGAATCACAGCCTGTGACTTAATTATTATTGTTATTATTACAACATGTTTCTGATTGTTTACTTTTGTTTATTTACTCATTTTGTTTGTCTTTATTTCTAGATGGAAAATTTGGGAAATGAAGATGAGAATGAAGTTGAAATGGGACAAAATGAACAGGAAGAGGATTTAGGACCAACTTGGATTCCTCTGGAAATCGAAAGTGTAAGTATATTTTTCATGTATACGAAATACTGTATAAACAACTGCAATAATAATCTGAATTCTGCATGTTTTTCATTCAATTAATTTTAAAAGAGATTTTGTTATGTTTGTAAAAAATTTCACAGATTGTAGAAAAAATTCTTGGTTATTTGGATCTGGACTCTTTAAAATCCGCTCGTCAAGTAAACAAGCTTTGGAATTGTGAAGGAATAAAAATTATGTTCAAAAGCTTTTTTATTACTGTTTCTCCTTATGCTCATTTGAAACAAAATCAAGAGGAGAAAGAAGAGTTTGAGAAATTTTTGTCGTACAATTCATTCAAGATTCCGCATTTGACTATTCAACATGAAAAAGATGTGGATGTTTTGAAATCACTGAAAGTTCTGAAGGAAAATTTAAAAGAAGTCAAGTCACTTCGATGGACTGTAGATGAAGAAAAGTCAGGAGGTGTTTTAAAAGAGCTTCCTAAATTGCCAAATTTAAATTACTTGAATATTGGACGCCCCATTTCTCGTGAATTGGAGACAACTATCATCAATTTTTGTACTTATAACAAGACTCGTTTGAAACAGAAACCACTCGTCATTTTAAATTTTGAACTATCTGCATTAGCATATGATCTGGATTTTTTGGGGGGCCTGGAAAAATTTACAAAGTGTGAAGGAGTCATGATAAAAAAATTGCTGGTGTCGGGTTTATGGGGTCTTGGTAATCATCCTCATCTTCAAAATCAGTTTATAAAAATGATAAATAATATTCTTCACTCCAGTCAAAAAGTTCTCACTGAATTGGAATTACGGTCTTGTGAACGATATTTGTCTCGGCTTCACTTTCCCACGATGCCGAATCTGACTGAATCCTCCTGGACCTTTTATGGAACACAACGTCCTGGATTAAATTAGTCTTACGGATTGCATCCAACTTTTCAATTTGCTGAAATGACTCCAAACCTGAAGAAATTCCAACTTTATTGGTTAGGAGACCAAACTGAAAGACAGGAAATTGATCTATGGACCAAATTATTTGAATCCAGTGGACCCGCTCCTAGTGTAACAGAACTGGTCTATTCTGACAATTATTCTGGTTACAACATTGAAAAACTCCTTCAAATTTTTCCGAATCTACAACAGTTTCGTCTTTCGGATGTTCTAAATTTTGAATCAGCTGTTATTTCTATTTGGAAATTTGGATTGACTGTCAAAAGACTGAATTTTCGCATACGGCTTTCTAAAGACGTTGCAGAATTGTCTAGTTTTGACAGGATTTTTACTGGATTTTCTCAAGAAACTGTGGATCTAATTCAAAACTCGGAGGATGGAGTTATTCCGGATGTGGATAATTTGAGAGTGAATCCATCCATTTTGAATCTTAAAGGTTTTTTTTGATTCTACTACACTAACAAATTATTATTAAATATTGTAATTTTTAAAACAATTTTCTGTCAATCAAAAGTATTTAATGACTTTTGAATTTTGAACTTTTTGGGTTTACTGTAATGTGTAAAATGATTTTAAGGAAACAGATAAGTGATTGTAATTTAAATTTTCTTTCTTTATTTTATTTTGCGAAGGGTTGGAAACTTGCACGTTTCGCTTTTATGGTGGTCCATTTAGCGGTCCTGTGCCTTCGAGGATTTTGGAAGTTGCTGGAGATTATGCTTTCAAGCTCATGCCCAATGTCAAGATTACAATTAACATGGATGTCTATGAAGCAACTTCAGCGAGTAAGGAAATATTTTGTTTATTGTTTACATGATTGCTTTAATATTGTTCATTTTAGGAAAATATTCTGTTTATGTGCGATGCGGGTAAAATAATGTATTTTATGGTTTTGCAGCTTTGGAGAAAGTGTCTCGACTTCCAAACGTCACTACGTTTTTTTGTTGAATAGTACGGCACTGATTGAATTCGTCGGGAGTCTTCATAATTTCTACAAAAATAATAAATAAAAATTTACTTTGTTATAATTTTCCCATTTCTAATAATCATTTTATTCTCTATCTTCCTATTTGATTTCCGTAAACTATTATTATCCGGTCTTCAAATATTAAAACAAGTCATTTCAAGCATAATATGAAACTGATAGTTTTAAATGTCGATTTAATATCGACTCCTTTGGATGATTGTTTTCTGTATTAAAATTTTTCTATGAACTAAAATTTGGTACAAATTTCTTGTTAACGAATTGCTCTTTAAGTATAATAAAAAAAAAATTATCAATCATTTTGAACTGATAGAAAAATAATCAAGGTGAATATTTTCATTAATGGTCATTTCCATTTTTTTAAACGTTTAACTTTTAGTTATTTTGCTACATTTTGCTTTATTCGAGATTCGAGGGATTCGTCATCGTAATTGTAAGATCATATACGACAAACTTTTTAAAGCTGCGTAAAAAGATAATTATTAAAATTATTACTGGAAAGTTAAAACAAAAAGTCTATTACTGATTCTTTGAGAGTTCCTATTCTACATTTTTCTATAGGTGATTTTACATTTTTGTGAATTCAAAACAAATAGCTATAGCTTGCATTCACCAAGATCCCTAAAATGAGTTTCGTAGTTTATTGGTCAAACCGGAGCCGAAATCAGTGATGTTGACAATAAATCAGTATATTTCAGCTATTTCCAATTTTTTGAACCCACTCTCAACTCCCCACGACGCTCCGTTGCTTAGATACAGGCAAAATAACACACGCCGTTGCTACCGCAACATTCACAAATCTATTCAAAGTTCAAAATGTCTTTCAAAACTCACTGCAGCCACAGTTTTCAACTTAAATTCATGAAAATTGGTCAAAATAAGTCTCGAGGGGCCGTTTTTTCATATGCTCTCAGAATATTTTACAAAATCTCAAAATTGTGGATTTTTGTTCACAGGAACAGGTTTTGTGGTGGGATTTGAACGTCTTCCGCTGAAAAGAAATTTTTCATGCTTTGAGTACCTTCAATTCTCCACTTTCAGCTGCAAATTCCGTTGAGATGTTTTCGACTCGTATTACACTAATAATTTTGGATTTTAGGGCATTATATATAATCGATGTTGCCATGGATATTTAAAGCTTCTCCGAGAAAATGTAAAAAAAAATGAAAAGTATTACAAGTGGAAAATCCTTTCGTTTCTTTGTTATATTTCTTCTTACAAACAAGAAAATGACACAAAGGCTAAAAACACATGATTTAAAATTGATGCACAATTACCGCTACGCATTTCCCGTTCGCCACTTGGTCAAACAGCAAGTAATTTATTTCTTATTTCTTTTGGTTTGGTTTGGTTTGGATTTCGATGAATCAGCACACGACGCGAGTGCATGAATTTTCCCACTTTCTATCAGCGTAATTCAAGTTCTTGATACTTGAATTTATTTTATGCATGTATTTTTCCTCTTTCCGACGTCAATTTTCAATGTGCAATGTTTTTCCCGAGAAGTGCCAAGTGAGTCATTTATCTGTTTGATGGAATAACTCGACTCGACTTGACTACAAAAACCAATTTGAACTGGACCAAATTTAAACGCCTCTGACCTCTGAACAGCTGCAGAGAAAACTTTGACATTTTGGGAACAACTTTCATTTTTCATTTATTTTGAAAGCCACAAAAGACAAAAATCCAACGATTGGAGTCTCGAGTCTCGAGTTTGTTTTACGAGGGAATTGTACTAAAAATGGGAAATGTAATCGAAATGGTGAGTTTGGCTAAGAGTTTTGAGCGTAACTAAAGCAAAAATGGCGTTTTTCTTGATTCTCATTCTGTAATTTTAAGATTCAGTTCTGATTTTAAACGCAATTGGTCGTTGGTTTATGGATTTTTAGTGTGTTGTGGATGATCAGGAAAGTTCTTATTGCAAAAACCTGCAGCTGAAAAGTGGAAGTCAAACGAAACAGAATAAATCTGCCGAGGAAATCCCGTCGACTGTTTCATTTTGATCCTTCAACGCTGTCAAATTACCCTGGAACCGTTGGAGAACTTTTAACTGCTGCTGTCAATTTGGAAACGATCCAGCATTTTTCCCAAGATTTTTTGGATTTAACAGTGTCCGAGTTTTGCTATTTCCATTCCCTGGGAAAACTTGACTGTCTGCAACATCTTCGAATTCGGCTATCACTCGATTTCATTGAGGAAATGAAGGAAAAACTCCCGGATCTTCCGGATTTGTTAAAATTGAACACGTTGAACCTAGCTGTGTCATATGCACCAAACTTACTCGAGATACCACATTTTTGGCCTGATGCCGCAGTTTTCCTCTCCGCTCTTCTCCACTCGAGCCAAAATACTCTTGAAAGTTTGAAAACAAGACCATTTGGATGTTTGAAACATCTCCAGTTTCCCCGATTCAAAAATCTCGAGAAATTGAGTGTGTATCAACGGTTTGGGTGTTATCCACTGTTTCCTGTTGGAGTCAAATCTCTGGATGTGGATCTGGATATTTTTCCCGCAGTGCGAAATTTGGGTGAGTAAATTTCAAAGTCCAACTTGAAACTTGGTAATTTAACGCTTAAATTTGGTATGAATCCTGTTTGAATGTTTGAATGTTTTCTCTGCATTAGAACTGAGCATCGACAATTGGCGTGGTGCATTCCCTGAGGAAAATTCCATCGGCCCTTTCCCAAATGTTCAAAGAATTCTGCTGGTTGTACAAGAATGTCCCAACTACCAAATCCAACAACTACCATCACTTTGTCCAAATGTAAAGCACTTGAAAATCACTCCGAATTTCAATGTTTATACGCCACCTCTAAATTTTTTACAACTTGAGACTCTAGAGATTGTGTCGATTCTTCCTTTTTCTCCAGACATTTTAATTCAGTTGAATCCATTCATGTTGAAATGCATAATCTCGGCTCTTCGACTTCCGTCCCTCAAAAAATTGGTTGTTCCTTTCATCCCCTGGAATTTAGAAGAAATCACTCATGAATCTGCAGCTGGACGGAAATTGATAAGTGAATCTGTGGAAGAACTAGAATTAACATCAGACTTTTCATCATCATCATCAGCTTCAAGTGAACATTTAGAGACAATTCCTATAAAAATGTGGCCGAGATTAAAATCATTGAAATATTCATGGGCAAATCCAGAGGTTTTTGATGCTTCAATTCTGAGGGAGTTTCGAGTCTTGGGAAACTTTGAACGATTACACTTAAAAATTGGATATAGAATGGAGCAGACGGCGGACGTTAAAAAATGTGACAAGGCAAATTTAGGGCAATTTAATCTCAGTGATTTGAAAAGTAAGGCTTTTTCGTTTTTACGTTGTTGTGCTTGTCGAGATGCGTTTAAATTCAGTAGAATAAAAAATGTCATTACTTTAATGTGCAATCTCTTATTTTACTGTATTTTTAATTATTATGTCATATTTTTGTATAACATATTTTAGATTTAAAGAGTTTTGGTCTGGAAGCCCCTTTCAATAATCCACGTTTGCACAATTTGACGATCAGTTTAATTGAGAGCGATTTGAAAATCATGAAGAGTCTCCAGTGTGTTCAATTTCATAATATTATGGTGAGTTTAATTATTTTGTACGTGTAAATTTATAGTACAAAATCTGGTGAAGAATTGCGGACTCATGACTTTTGCTATTTCTTGTGGATTTTAGGTTGATGGTGGACCGTTGAAATCAGCTTTAGGACCGAATGTACCAGTTATTTTCACCAAGTGAAACAAATCGCCCTCAAAAATTTTGTTTTTCAACATATTATATATATTTAGTATTTCTATTTTTGTAGTAGTATTCCTTTTGGACTTATTTTATCTTTTTTGCAATTACAAGCAACTAAAATGAGCGTAACGTGTTTATGAATTTTGGATTTGAATTATTTTCCTGATT
>JAQGBH010007675.1:0-10680 GCA_034698265.1 Sminthurinus aureus | reverse complement strand
CAGAGTAATAGCCATTTATCTAGAGCCTGACGGAGACCGTGACGCCTTCGGATACGGATTTTATAAGGTTGTTGGATTACATGTCACCTCTTTTGTTTTTCAAAAATCACAATTCAATGGTCCACAAAATTAAAAGTAAATTACTTTTTCAGGATATTTTTTGGCATTTGTAGCACCAATTCTTTCTACTTCATCAAATCGAATTGCTTCAATGCCTTGGTTTTTCGCTCGCTGTAGAGTTTCTTTCCTTACTTCTTTAATGTGTATTAGCCTTCTTAGGCATGGAGGAGCTTTGTCCAGCAACATATTTATTTTGGAGTCATCGTCACATATAACTGTAGTCATTTCAGCTAGAATCAACGGCACAAGATGAAAAAAAATGATATTATTAAGTATTATATTAGATATTATTAAGTATAATATGCTTTCAAATCACGTTCATTATCACGATTCACGATTCTTTCGAAATCACGATTTTTTACTTGCATCCTTATTTTTCAATGAGGAAAGATTTTTACAGTAAAAAATTCAAGTGTTTACCTTGTCTAATTATAAACGCACAAGCTTCCGCGCCTAATGTGTCATACAACGGTATTATGACCATAGAATAACAGTAAATACCCTGCTCACAAATAACCCACTCTGGGCAGTTTTGTGAGTAAATTCCAACATATTCGGTAGTTCGTAAACCTGTATTTTGTAATCATTACAAAACAATCGTTAAATACTTATCATCATACAAAATTTAGCCTATAGACTGTTACTGCTTGTAAAAAATATTGTTTTTTTCTAAGAAATTTCATACCTAAATGGATCAACCCAGCTCCAAAATTTCTGCTCCTTGCCAATGCATCATTATAATGTATCCACTGGTATGGCTTGTCTCTACTTTCTCGCGAACCTAGACACTGTCCATTATCTGCAACGGGTAGTACATTATCATAATAATTAATAAAAAATACACTAACAGTTCAGTAGAGAATTACAAACAATGTGGTCCTTATAGTTATTCATTTTTCGTGTACAATTAAATTAAGTAATGCAAAAATTAAGCCGTACTTGACTCTCTTGCTCCTCTGTGAAATGCATCATATACAGTACGACAGTCTTCATACAAATAACGTAGAAATTTTCCATCTTTTGCATCTCTGCACAGTCGAGATGTCCTTATCATATCAGTACCCTAAAACAAATCAATAAAAAATATACCATGTTAAAGTAATGCATTTTAAATTTTTAATAAGTACAGTATAAATAAACTGCATGCCAGCAGTATTTTCTTAATTTTCTTTTGATAGAATATTATCTCTAGATCAATGAAACATTTGACGATAAAACATCTAGGTCCTCGGTCTTCTTAAAATTCAGTATGTGTAAAATGGTGCAAACATGGAATATTGGCGAAATTCACAGGATGTATTTTAGTCTTGACATTTAAAGTCTACTCGTAAGCACATTTTACTCATCATATTTGCCATCCCCAAAAAAATATGCAAAACAAAACTTTGTTGACAGACAGAAAATTAAACAAATAGATGAGAATATATATTCTCAAGGCATATGTATGTTATACTTGTCCGCCCTCCTACTATTCTATTTCGCATATCCTGTTTTTGTAAAATCATGCATCATACCGAAAATACAAAACATGAATCGATTCTGTTTGCATGTAATCGAATGTGTATATATCCGTATGTGCGATTCGCCCACCCAACTAAAAAATTATAGTTATTAGCAATATCTTTCAATCTTTTATTGATTGATTTACTACCAACCATCAAGATTTATATATTATTATACATTAGCAAGCAAAATCTTAGGGCATCACATATTAGTCATTTTTTATGTTTTCTAATAAATAGCATTTTGTTCAGGATTTGTATCATAAAATATGCAACTGCTTTTTGTTAATGTCCGTTAATACAAAAATTGAATTGCCTCGTGGTAGAACATCCAACGCCATTTTTGAGCTTTCATATAATTAACATGTAAATACCATGGAAACGAAAACGGCGTTGGATGTTCTACTACGAGGCAATTCAATTACAGAACAGCCCATACCACACAAAATTGTTTGGTAACCAGTGAATTGTGAGAGATAATGAAATTACATTTGGGAGAAAAATTAATATAGGGTTTGAAACTCCTGTCTTGTTGTCATTCACTTTTCACTGAATGGCAATAAGAAAGGAGTTTCAAATACATGTATTTATGTATGTGTATGAGTAGAAGGAAAGATAGTAATATACGACTGATCAAAGATTACATTTGCCTAAAACATAAACTGTCCAGCATATCATGTTGGTCAAAACATTCAATATTTTAAATGCTTCCAAAACAAACCATTCAAAGCAATATTAATAATTGGTAATCATAATAATGACAATGACTATTTGCCATTTTCGACTTTTTTATGCAAATTATAGTTATTGTTAGAACGGACTTGGAAGATTATTCATGTCTTAAAACTTAATTATCGGTTATTAAAAAACCAAATTCATAAAAATTTTATCATATCTGTAAATAAATTTTTGTGTAAAAAACAAATGCATTTTGAAATGTAACCGATAAATGAATACCACTGTTTTAAAATTATTCAGCAACTCACAACTAACTAAATTCTTTGATTTTCTAATTTTGACAGAAAAGAAGAAAAAATGGTAGAAACGGGGAGAAATAGAGCATGTGATTTGTGCATAATTTTCATACTTCTCATTCGGCCACAATAACGTGTCACAAATTTTTTTTGAAGGTAAATGTACAGTACATGGTCCATGATACACGGCTTATATTGTGTGTTAATATAAGCATGTAAAATGTAAATGTAATAAAGAACCACATTTTAAATTAGTTTTGTCACGCCAACACTTTCATTTTTAAACTTATCTGTCTCTGATCTGCTCTTCTTTTTGTATTTTATGATCCAAGTGTACAGTAATATAATATATACAATATACACTTTAAGGTATATACCACTAAATACATACAACCAGTTTTATTCTTAAAATACTGCTAAAACTAACCTACGCAAAGAATAGTAATTTCGTATCGTAATTTTAATGTAAATTTTATAGACACACATGTTTGAAATTTTATGGTGTATGAAAATCTTTACGTTGACAATACAAAAAGTATTAATTCCTACCACATTTTCGTCCTCAACATACACATATTATGCATATAGTAATTTGTAATTGTTTCCACAAAACACACTTCAGTATTCAGTAAAACCTTTAAATGTATACACCAATTTTCCTATGTTATATAACAGTATAATATACTGTTGTTAAGGTATGGGCTAATTTTTATGTTTACGGCTACACCACAATAATAATTAGTGCTTGTTTTTAGTATTAAAAATCTATCATAAACAGAAGTAACTTTTTTTTACTTTTATGATTTCGGATTGGTTATCCAAACTCAATGGAATTCGTATCGGCTCTGGAACCCCACACATTTTGATAAAGTAACACTTTAACTTGAAAAGTAAAAACTCCAAATAGAAATCACTTTCACGCACAACTTTCACTAAAAAAATAACAAACAGTTTTGAAAAGGGAAAGGAAGAAGCTTTCCAAAATGAATAAATTCAAATTTTCAATTACATAAAATATATAATATTATATTTGTATCCGAGTCAAAGTTCACTGAAATACGGACAACAAACCAATTTTAGTAGCTGGTTCTGTAGTTGAGAGCTGTCTGTATTGTTGTTTAACTGAACATTTTTTACATTGTCAAGGCTTTGCCTTCATTATTTTATTCACGATAACATTGTTACGAACATGGTTCCAAAAATTCTGGTCAAGTTTTATTTGTTATAAAATTTTAGTATCATAATAATATGTAACCCAAGATTATTGATAGCAATACACTTTTACAAAAGTTATGTATAAATTACAGCACTGTTTGGTGCAGTATAATAATTAGTATTAGTTCCTCCACATTTTTGAGTAATAGCTAAATCAACCACAATACACCATCCTTTTGACTCGTTTTGAGGAATTTTTTGTCATACAAGTCAACGGAATCTCTGAAAAGGTAATGAAAGTCTCGGATTGTCTCACATGTCCTTAATACTTGTACTCACTCCCGGAGACCACTATAGTGCAAAATTAATAGAGTAGATTTCACAGTATAACAAAAATTGAATAAGCAATCGCCGATACCAACAACCTCGGATCGGATTTTTTCTTGAAAAAGTTAAACTCCTCCCGAGTTGCCAATAACTTTAACCAGACGAAGCATTAAACGAATGAGAAAAAGGAAACTGTGAATGATTGCTTGTATTTAGATTGTGAAAGATTGTAGAAGAAAACAAGGATTGGATACTGACTGAGTAGTAGTGTGTGTAAACTGCATGGATGGATTTTATGGTTTTGAATTTGGATGTAGATTCGAATTGAAAACCGACAGCCAACACTCAACAAACCGAAAAAGCCCCAAGAACTCGTAGGATGTAGAGGGAAATGTAGATTGCAACAGGCAACAGAAGACATGCATACACCCATAGCTATATTGTACTCTATATGATTTGAAACGAGGAAAACGAAATGAAGATGAGAAAAGATATACGCTCATGTATATATAAAGTAAACGTATGTTTATATGAAAATAAACATGCATATATTTACACACATATACATATACAAATATTAAATATGTATTAATGTATGAGTCAGGTTAAGTCACAAGGGAGCCACATCGTTCTTTTCTTTATTGAAGGACCAGCTCGTTCTCTATTTATCTATTTTATGCACATAGCCAACTGTGAAAAGTTCATTAGAATATGTATACATTTAAAAATTAAATGTGATATGTATATTACACACTATGTCTTTTACATGTTCAAGATAACATGAGACACATAAAATCCCGTGCGTTTTTCATGTGTATTTTTTTGCTTTTACATATGTACCATTGTATTATATACTTATTACGATTAGAACCGGATCCTAAAGTGCCAAAATGTAGCGTTGCCAAAAAATTTGCCACTCTCATTCTGTAAAGTCTCAAACTACACAAATATTGAATACAGTGTCTGTAGTTTGTAGTGTACAAGTATAAACTCTGTGTGTGTGCCTCAATTTTCTCTTTCTCTATTTTAACATTCACATATGTATAGAGGTATCTCTATAATTTTCTTAACTGTAGTGTAGTAGTTTTTAAAATTCTTTTTTTTGCATATCCATATGCATACATCCTCTTTCTATTCTCTACGCTTTGCTCTTAAAACAAATTCTTCTTGGATATTAACTCTCGTAAAAATGCCCACCTTGCAATAATCTTTGTCATATTGTTATTACAATGAAATTAAACTAACCTTCTATATTGTCATTCAAAACTTATTATACACAGAAAACGCAACTTACTCATAAAGATTCTATGTAAAATGAACACACAATGTATACACAAGGGTATACTTTAGAATATGTAGATGGATTTAAAACAGTCGAATCTGAGAATGGGCAGGGGTTTTGCTGGTACATTGCGGAAACGATATATTTTTTGAGGACTGTTCAAAAAAAGTTTACAAGAATATTGTACATACATCATTTTGTGTAAGACAGCCTTTTGCATAAAATGATAAATCACCAGCAACAGCTGTCTCTCCTAAGAGGAAAACAGAGAGGTATAACATGCACAAAATATAATAATAATAATAATATGTATAACAATAATAATAATAATTATTATTATCAAATGTACACGTAGACTGTGGACTTTTTTTCAACGACTACAACTAAAGTACTAATAATATAATGCATGGATAATCAGTAGTATGTGTACCAGTATGGACTCTTTTTGATACCACATCACATGTAAGAAAGGCACAAAAAATAAAACCATGATTTCATTTGACATTATATATATTAATGAAAATTCGTTATCATTTACCAGCAATAATTGCCTATTCATTCGATACATGTCAAATGTGATGTGCCATAAATTTCAATAACTAAAAGATTCAAAAGTTAGAAGGTGGTCCCTAGTTTGAGAAAACACAAGGACAGGGAACTAGTTACATATTTTTTGGTTTTATTAATCCCGTTTCCATTTTTCTTTCCGGAAACCCGAGAATCCGAGTCATGTACATTGTACATTGTAAATGTATCACAGGACAGACCGCGTAACGTAGTATAACATAACATAACATTATACAGTTGCGAGATCCTCATAAAATAAATGAGATAATCACTGTAGCTGTAATATAAAATGTGTGTGTCTACTTTGGCTATACGATATCCATTACCCGTCTGCAAGTATTACACACACACAACCATAATTTATGACTTCAAGTTCATCTACATGTGCGAATCATGTTCTTATTATTATGTTTTCTGTTTTCTGATCCTGCTCCATCATTTCTCTATCCTAAGAACTTACTTACTATTTTGCAGACACCATTGTGATATGGATCTCACATTTAAAAATGTTCACCTCACCATGTTTGAAAAATACAGAAAACTATATCACATGTACCTCATTCCACAGTGTATACGCACATCTCTATGTAGCTATTTAATATAATATTATAATCTGTAATCTTTACATATGTATAAGAGAGCTACGTTGAGGAAAATTCTGAGCATGGTTATGTATAGACGACATCAGTTGTGAGGACATTCATTTGATTTAAAGTCCCTACACCAGTTCAACTGAATCCAATGGCAGTTATAAATGTCCCACCTACGTTTTAGATGACGAAGAATTTTACATTTAAAAACAACTTTCTAAAGTGTAAAAAAAAACCAAACATACCTAATGTTAAGTCTAGGTGCTTAGGAAAATTCATTACAAAAGTCTAGAATGCATAAATTAAGCATACAGTACGTAATAAGAGTAATACTATGTAGTAAAATGTCGCAGTTATAATCTCATATGTGTGCAGTGTACAGTGTACAATACAGTTGCCACAAGTAATTCGCATGTAAAAGTTCTACTTTTGGCTTTCCCGGATTGTGTGGTTACAAAATTTCCTTTGGTGAGAATCTCGTCATTGGATCGTCATGTCACTATTCACACTAAAACAACAGTCATTGATCTTATAATAGCAAGAAATCGGAAAAGGCTATCATTATTATGATTATTTGCATGTAAAACACAAAGTACATGTCTACATAGAACATAGAATAATCCATGTGAGTATAGACAAAACAAAACAGACAACAAGATAATCGTATATATTATAAAAGCGATTTGCTAGTGGAACCACATCGCCTTGTATAACAAGTTGCCATCAACAACATTTTTGGCAATTGAAACATTTTTCTGTCTCTGTCTTATACTCTTTTTCACTTGTTCTTCAATTTTATGCATCTAGTTTACAAAATAGACAGACGTGCTTTGTGTAGTTTGTGAATTATATAGCTGATCAAAATGTACAGTAGTAGATGGAAGTTACCAACCGTGAAAAAAATCTGGATCTGGAGAAATCCAACACTAACCAATCCGTTAGTAGACATTTAAATATGTATATATGTATATAGAGTATACAACGAATAAAAAATATATAGAAACATGATAAAAAACCTGTTATAAAGGGTATACACGCCACACTTTATTTATGGAGAGTCACATGATGAAATTTGTACGCACGTGCTGAGACTATAATATGAAAAAACACATTGCAAAGAATTCGAAATATCATACACACTATACTGATTACTGATTATGACTACTCATATTCAACCATTAGCATTGGAAAAATCCACACATTAGTACACTTGTGGGTTTCCAGTTCCATTTTAACCCAAGCAAAGATTACTCTTCCTTTTCTTATTTGCTTGTTCCTAGTCATTGGGAACTGAGACAAAGCAATTGTGAATTTACTGTTCGGATTCTGCACGTCGACAACTAAGACGACGTCATATATACTAACAGCATTCACTTAAACTGTATAATGTACTAATACAATGGTAAAAATAGCAAACGTAAACTATTTCAAAAGTAGATAGTAATATATTATAGATACAGCATCAAGTTCTAAGCAGTGGTCACGAGATTCTGTTCTAAACTGTTTATTCATTTTTTGAAAAGTCGATTCTACTATAGGCAAATGCCGACGAAACAACGAAAAATGAGAATTTGCTGTGTTAAAAGGAAATAGAGCTTTGTTTTTTTTGTTTCATCAGCAGCCTTGACCTTAGAATCCAACCCTCGAAACAAAACAAAAAAATACACAGGCAACCAAAACCTTCCAACTGCATCTGAAGAATTTTATACAATATGGATGTCGTGAAGGAATACTGTTGATTTTATACTGTTAGATCTAATGGAAAGCATATGGAAAAATTGAAATAAAACGCAGATAGTATACAAGGTCTTCCGGTAACTGGAATCCGGTTGACAATTTAAATGAGTCTTTTCTATTATCATAGAGAGGGAGAGAGAGAGACTCTAATTTTCAAAACTTTAAAATACAGAGAAAAGTAATAAACAATACACTACACTCATATGTTAGGCGGATTACAAACCCCGTTACCAATACGTTACAAATTATCCCCATGTAGTTGAAATGTGAATTTTTATTATTATTTTGTATATAATATTCAGACAGGAAAATGAGGTAAGTAATGAAATAAGATGATAGTATATATTATTATGTATATACACATAGAGTTATTTCACCGGCTTATTCGCAACTGGCAAAGTACTTTTTTATGCTGGTCTAATATTATTACCATCATCATTATTATTACCACTGAAGTACAATTTGGTTGGAGAGTACAAGTTCTTTCTTTCTCTGGCCTCATCATCATGCTCAAACAGTTTGAGTCAATCTTGGAGTTTGAGAGTTGAGTACCAAGCAACAACTGAAGACCCAAGATCTTGAATATAACATGTACATGAGGAGGGACAAGAAGAAAGAATGTCTAAATTAAATTTAGATTTTGCCATTTGACTTTTCAGTATTTTTACAGGCCTCTCCTCTACAGCGCCAATCTAAATACTAACAATAATGAACGTATGAACCCACGTGAACAATAAGTACAAACAAGTGAGTGGAGAGAGAGAAAAAGAAAGAAAAAAGACGAGAAAGACAGAAAGAGAAACGACTATCTCTAGATACTAGATACCTACTAGATACCAAATATACGACTTGAAAATACTAAAACCGATCCGATTCAAAAAAGCTGTGCAAGTCGTACAGACATATGTAAAATGTACAGTGTACACTGTACAGGCATATGTACGTCGTATTTGAGAAACTTTACGAACTCTGAAAAAAGTAATTTGAAACTTCATATTCCGTACAAATGTTTGAATACTACGAGTTCATATGTAGTACATGTAAAAGTCATTATTATTACAGTAAACTTCTCTTACTCTTTTCTCATAGAGAAAAGGAACCAAAAAAACATCTAGACAGAGAACATGATGTAAAACGATTGTAACTGCTGAGCTCTCACCTCAGACTATTTCTCTGCCAACATCTTGGAACCTGTGTGTTGAGTATGTATGAATGACTAAATACTTCATACACAGACTAGTTTTATCGAGTTCACAAGCCACAAAGCCTCTACCTGAAACGTTGGAAAGGATCTAACTGGAATCTAAAAGTACACGGTATAGGGCATTGTATAGAATATAGAATACACCATTTAAACGTCTAATAATAATGTTGTTTACACCATTGTTTATGCTTATTTTTAATTCTTTAAATCAATTTTGTTTTTGAAGGAAAATACTTTCTTTTTGCGTCATCTTTTGCATATTTTCTTAAAGCATGTACGTTGGGATACAAGTTTTAAACAACAAATGTTGAAATACAGAACATAGTGCAAAATATACAGAAAACTCATGAAATTTATGTAGACATTTAATTAATTAATTCCAAGCATGAGTGACAGAGTGATTTGTCAAGTACATTTTACATTTTATACCCTGAAAGGTTTTTCGGATGTTCAGAAAACGTTTAAGATAAATGTAAACAAGGTCAAGGGACCAGGCTTGGCTGATCAAAGGTAATAGGTACGACAGAATGGACACCAACAAATAAAAAGACTGAGAATCAATTGGATCATTGCACGAATCAACGGGTAATGGTTAAGTTTTATATAATAGTATTTTAAATATCTGTCGATATACATAGACAATTTTACTAAGGAGGCATATTTTTGACAATACGTGGTTTTTTTTTGTAAAAACATGTGAACAATAAACAATACAGCAACCTGCAATCTACCTTGAAAAAATGCATCCTGAGAAAACCTCCTAGAAAACAATTGGACATATAAACCATAAGTAAAGTATTGTGTGTACTACTACAGTGAAGAATGAAGAGCATGTAAAAAACTAAAAACAAAAAGATACCGAAAAGAAAGCTCAGTTGTATATAGTTACATTAGCTATTTTTGAGATTTGGTTAGGATTCTACTAAAAGTTACAGATAATGTACGTGTGTTTCTACTATACTAATGACTATGGGTAATGGGTAATACGCGCATGCATAAAAATAAACATGTTTCTACGTGGCACTAAAAAAAACTTTGCCATCTTATTCATTCATATTCATCGCCATCTGTACCGCTTCCCTGTAATTTATTTGCTACTTCCATGTTCAATGTTTCTGTGCTATGTAGTAGCACATTCTACATTATATAGGGTTAACCGGGGGATCTGTGATATGGGGGCATCTGTGATAATCACAGATTAAACCACTTTAAAACAGTTTTT
>JAQGBH010007674.1:0-10682 GCA_034698265.1 Sminthurinus aureus | reverse complement strand
TAGGGAGACGAAAATTGCGTCCTAATTTTTCGTTAGGAGACGGTTTTGAAATTGATGTAAGATTTTGCATACACGGTCTATTCTAACATGGACTTTATACTATATTATTATGTGTATATTATTTAACTATACGTATACCTACCTACCTCTGTATATTACGATGTATCATTAAGTTGAACGAAAAATCGTATAATATGATTGTGTTTCAGTAATATCATCATCTTCTGCATAAATAAATGATAAATGTATCTCACTATTACATGACTGTCCTTATCAATAAGAACAATAATAATAATAAATAATGATTATTATTATTATGGTGTATATTTCTGTATGTTTACTGTGTATACGTATAAAACCTAAACTACAATAATTATTATTGTATTATAATATTAGTCGTCTGAATAATATTTTGATGTGAATCCTCTCTCTATTCTCAGAAGAAAAAGAAACGAAACGAAAGAAATATATGCCATGACATGATAAAATTCTATATATTATTATATTTATTAAAATACCATTTAATATTCTACATTAAATAATACGTAATTCTGTAATATTTCAAAACAAAAGATTAATAAAATATTCTATATTATAATTATACAAAGAAATTGTACAAATACAATCAATCATATGTGACTTTTGTGTCGTATACCTTTATGACCGTCCATACTGTATATATATATTGTATAATAATAATATTAGATGTAAGTATCCCGAAAGTACAAGAGAATATTGAATATAAAATAGTACAGATACCACATGGGTACTTCCTTCTTGGAGGATATAATATTATAAATATTATAGTTATATAGTATATAATTCATTGATTATTTGTCCAATATTTACTTGGAATAAGTTTTTTAGTAGCATCCCATAATTTTCTTTCAAATATTTCATTGTACGTAACATCCAGTTTTGTGTCAGCTTCCTCCCACCATCTTCGGAATCTGTATAATTTCCCTGTTTCATTTAAACAATCTGTAGACAATGCACAATATAGAATACTTTCACTCCCCTATTGGATATTGAACATTTTGAGAAGAGAAATAATGTGCTCAACCAGACGACCGAATGGGAATAAACAAAGTCAAAAAATTATAGTAAATAATTAGTACATAGTTTAGGATTTTTAAATATTATTATGTAAATGACTCAAAAGTCATCTGAAAATCTTCAGATTTATGTACAAAATATAAAATAAATGTATTATAATACGAAAAGGTAAATACATTATGTCAAATTGTAGTAGTAACCTTTTCAGCTGGGCTACCGAGTAAAAGCTTTGCACCTTGAACTAAGTATTTTTGGTATTGTGAGTAATACTCAGCCGAGAGGAGAGTTGTACTGGAGAAAGTTCCTGGACAAAGTGAATAGCAGTTGACTCGAGCTCCTCTCATTGTTTTTGATAGGTGTCGTGAATAGAGGATGAGGCATAATTGAGAATTATTGAAGGGTGTTGTGTTGAGAAAACCGAGTGATGTGGGCTTTTCCATCATCAGGTCATCAATATTCAAATCTGCCCATTCATGGGTAAACGACGAGACAAACACGATTCTACAGAAATTGAGAGGTGAAAGGGGAGGGAAAGAAAGGACAAACTTAAAATTTAATCCAGGTTTTTTTTTAAAGTTTAATCTCTATTACAATTTTAGCAATGTATATTATGTGTATATAAGTACTAAGTATCATAATATGATAATGGATTTTCCTTATGTACATATAATATATAAAATATACAAGTTGAGAGTAAAAAGAAGAAAAGGATTTACCGACTAGGAGCTCCTTTTTTGATGTGATTCAAAAGGAGTTGGGTGAGGAGGAAATGACCAAGATAATTATATCCCATATTGATTTCATATCCATCTTTTGTAGTTGTTGGTTCTTCAGTGCTGGTAGTGAGGTGACACACTTGAGACGCATTTATTAGGATATTTACATGGGGATATTTGTATTGAACTTTATGACAAAAATCCTGAATTGAGGAAAAATCATTCAAGTCTAATCGGATCAAATCCAAATTAATATGATTCGGATTTCCCAACTGGATTTCATCAGCTACATTTGCTGCTTTGATTAAATTCTCAGAGGTCATAATGACAATTGCTCCTCTTTTCACAAGTTGTGTTGTGACCATTTTTCCAACATCAGAATCACTGGCCCCAGTGACGATCACTACTTTCCCCGCAACACTTTCCTCATTTGACCAGTCATTAATATCTTTGAAAGAGTGACGGATTTTCCCTCGAAGGAGAGAAAGCGTGGATGGAAATACTTTGGAAAACATATTTTGTTGTCAATTTGATCCTGTTTGTATATTAAATATGAACACTTTTACGGGTGAATTATTATTGTGGAGACGGGATGCACAAAAACTTGAACAAGTGTAAAGTTCATGTAATAATATTATAGTAATATTGTTTATGATTGTACGTGTAATGTGTATTATTATTTTTATTTTTATTTATTCAAGATGAAGAAAGAGAGAAAAGGGAAAAGGGAGCGAGATCTTTACTGAATCTAATGCAGTTCGTTGTACTTGACTGTTACAGTCGATACAGGATTCATTCAGATGCACAAGTACATTTTATTTGTTTAATCCACATACTTTTTATGATGATGATAAAAGAGTCAACATGTTCAAAATAGTAGAAACATTTGTAGAAAGCTCGTAACACGACATATTTTATGAACCCTAAACTTGTCAATTTTATTAGTCATTTTCTTCTCCAATTCATATTTTTTATATGGTATATATATTGGTAAATAACCTTGAAAGTCATAGAAATTGAGTGTACAAGGAAAGGGGGATGAGCGGGGAGGAGAAGTTCTTCACAGTTAATCTGTATAGAATATCTCCATATTGGGCGCAATGGAATTTACTATTTCATTTACTTACCACACGCACTGAACCTTACATCGACCTTCTGTGCCGATCGAAATTTCCAATAGGAAAATAATGCCTGAAATTCTCTCCAGTTGACCACTTTCGCGATAGACCCAAACTTTCCTGTGGCCAGGATAGTTGCTGCATGTACAATGCACATTTAATTAAACGTGTTTTTTTAGGAACGGGATTTCGACCTTCATCCAGCCCCTCCCACTTTTGAGGATCGAATTTTTAGTTTTTAGAACGTGAGGGTTTGACTATGCATTTGATAAGCAAAATCCCAAGGGGTTTGTTTGGCTGGTAAAAAGATGACACATCATGATGGTTTTTCCCAGAGGGTTTTGTACTTTTTCCCGCATGTAAAAAAGAAAATGGAATTGAAATTGAGAATGAAAACAAGTGTTCATACAGCTGATTAAATAATAATCTTGATCTGTTTCTTGTGTAATATAATTTACTGTATAGTACTAATCCTTTATACACGACTCCCACCAAATTCTAAGAGCGCAATACATTTTGAGATTATGCTTTTGTAACTTGTGTAATGGAATAAAGTTTTCATTCATTATTCATTATTTCGTGTCCCATATAATTTCGTTTGATTTACGTATTTATCAAGCATTGTGATAAATGGCATACCTCTGCGCTCTGATAATGGTGTGATGAACACAATGATCAAGTATAAATTATACTGTATAATACATTGCACATTTTTCAGAAACACTGTATTACATTATTTTATTTATTATGTAGTCATTATTCATTATCGTATAGTTTTCAACTAACATATAATATATTATGTAGCAGTAATTCGTTTCAGCAAGAGCATGCTTCTTTGGACAAAAAGAGATTTTTCCCCTGCCCTGCTAGGACTGACCTCATTTTATTTTGAATTTCAAGTAAAGCTAGAGGTCAGAAATACTGCTATATGAAAACGGCTTTAATTCTATTTATGTACAGTGTCGTGAGTTCATCTTTCCAAAACCAAAATGTCTGCATTGTCTCAAGTCTCAATTCTCAATACAAAATTCAATGTTATTGTTGGACCACAGCATTCATCAAATCGAGCCGTACTTAAATGCACTGTCAGCCTGTTTGTTTTTTGCATTGGGTATGAAATAATATGAAATTTGGAATTAAAAACAGTAAAGAAGAGCTCTTTTTAATTAGTTGGTATTTGCAATTGGGTTGGTGTTTTCGAGCTGCTATAAAAAATAGATCAACATGATGTATGGCGTATGACACGTACATGAGTGTGATCTATCATGTCTCCAATCTGGTCATGAATGGGGTCAGAAAGTGTCCAAAATCAAAAATGATAATTATTTACAGTGCCAAAAAATAAAGATGACTTTGTTTTTCTGTCAAACTGGAACTTGCTTTTTTATTTCTGCGTCCTTTGTGCATATTTTTCTTGAATAGGAAAATAATTTGACAAAATAAAAACACGCAACATCCAAAAGCCAGTACATACAAGATACAAGACAATAAATAATAAATAATAGCGTCTGTAGTCTGTGTAATGCATAATACTATTGACTATGGCCTACTAAATAAATAAATAAATAACTAAATGCGAGCAGCATGTACGTACCTAACCGTGTGTGTACATTCTAGTGTAATGAAAAATATAATACTTTTTTAAGGTTAAAATACAATATCAATGTGAATTCTTCTTTGAGGGAGTGAACTGTTTGTCATTGTTGAATTACCAGTCGAACCAGTAGGATTCGTACTATTATTATTATTATTATCGAGGTTAGAGTCGTCGTGTGATGTGACGCTGATTTGCGGTAAGACAGGATTTAGTGGATAATTATTGTTATTATTCTTATTGATTTTGCTGCTCATTTTGTGATTATGTTGACTAGTAGAGTGTTGAGTGGGCTTGTAGATGGTGGTGAAAGTATTTGGTGAAGGAGAAAGTGGGATGGAAAAGGTTCCTGTTTGTGGCACGTTGATCCGTTCTTGGGGAAAAGGTGGAAGAGGATGTTGAGCTTGATCTACAAAATTAAATGTGGGTAACACTCCGTAGCGAATATCATGTTGTTGTTGTTGTTGTTGTTGGGTTGGATAATTCTGAAAGGAGAGGATCGCTCCTGCTGGATTCATTTGTTGCTGAAGTTGGAGTTGATGGTCACCAGGAAATCCAGAAACAGCTGGAGATGATGATTGAAATTCCAGGTTGTTGAGATGTAACACATCTTCATTGAGATTGCCGTACGGAATATTATTCTCATTGATATTTTGAGCAGTGTCGTCCAAATTTCCATCATTATTATTCCCGTTGTTACTGCCGTTCATGTCTTCCACTTCCACAGAAGACATCTGTTGACTTTGGCTTTGCTCCTGATAAATCCTCTGGGACGGAAGCTCCTCTTGACTTTCCAATTGTCTGTGCTCTAATGATTGTGGTTGTGGTTCTTGTTGTTGTTGTTGTTGGGGAGGAGCTGCGAATCCATTACTGTTTTTGTTGTTGTGGTAGTTGTAGGCGGAATTGAGACTTTCCGTTGGTTGTGGGATGACCGCATGAATTCTTCTGGGTGGTCTTGGAGGCATTTGAGAAAGAGCAGAAGTTTTCCCACCGGAACCACTATTTTTAAGGTTATTTCTGCTCGTTGCAGCTGAATTTGGAGTTCTTTGCCGATCTCTTCTTGTTGCTGGAGAAGATTGTACTGGAGTGGCTGGACGAGTTTTTTGAGATCGGGAGAGAGTGAAATCGGATCTCATTGTGGGTGAAGACGGAGAGCGATGTTGAGGAGCGGGTAGATGGCTGGATGAGGGAGCTCCCAAAATTACTCCGCACAAACTTCCCAGTAGAATCGAAAAAAGGATTCTTCTATTCATCACCTGCATGTGAAACGTGAAACATTTTATTTTATTTCATCCTCTTTTATTTATTTTCAGTTGAGACTTTTTTAGCATGAAATATTTTGGGGCTGAGTTTAATGCAGAACATGTCATCGAAGATGGCCAAAAAAGTAAGTGCAAAGATAAGATAAAAAATTGAGCGTAGCATATTATGCTGCTTTTTTATAATTTAATCATACTTACATTTCCGTCCATAGTTTTCCCCTTTAGTTCTTGTAATTGACCAAGACACAAGACTAAATGACGATTTATAATCCGTCTTCTATGAAATTGACCACTACACCACACTGTTGTCCTCTAGTTATCGTCTAAATTTTAATGCTTTCAACTTGAAGCTTCCTTAACTCTCCTAATTATTACTTATTCCTAAATAAATAGTAAATCACAAAAACTTTGAACTGAGAGCTGATTGAATGTCGTCTTTTTTTCGTAAATGGAATTTGGAAGTGAAAACTTGGGTTTGTAAACTGCACTCGGTGAAATATTGTGGACTGTGGATGACCATGAACTATGAACACGTTTTTTCACTTGAATTTCTATACACTTCCAGTTTTTCGGACTTTGGACCGGAACAGGAAGAGTTTGTGTGTGCAATCTCTTGTTTTATCTCAGTGCTGATTTGTACAGTGGACACTCAGTGCTCGATGTTTAAAGTTTAGTCCTCTTTGACGTGACTCTTGACTCGAGGAATTGAGAACTGAGACTGACTCTCATCCTCTGTTCTACATTATTCATTTCAACGGAATAAAAGGAAATCCAAATGGATTTTAAGATTTTGACATGTTTTATATTTAAATATCTATCCACACAAACAAGGTTCAAGTTGAACCTGTTTCCGTTTTAAGTCACTCACTCATCTCACTTTTCCTCTTGATCTTTTTAATTGAGTCTCTCCACATTCAGTCCTGTTTTGTTTTTGGCATCAATAAATACACATGACATGGCTACTCGTGTAAGTAAGTAGTTTTGACTGCAACTTTATAAATTTGTATATACAGGTCTACATAAATAAGTGAGACGCTATACGAGTTGAGTTGAGTTGGACATTTGAGTGCAGTATAACTAAGTACATGCTATGGAAAATGTATTGTATTTAGGTACGCATAAGACGACAAGTCTGTGTTTATTTAAATACATGAAAAATTGTCCTAAATTGTAATGTTTTGGTATATATTATATGGACTGACCATGTCAATTGTCAATTGTCAATATGAAAACAATAAAATACCAGCAAAAAAGTACTTTCTACTTTCAGCCTCCTATTTGCTATCTTTAAAACTAGTTTTTCCTGTGTTCTCTCTCCAAGTAAAATTTAAATACGCAAGCTGTGCCAATAGAGCAACAGAGTCAGAAAAATGCCTGCTCCCAAACCCCTCATGTCTCATGTACTTAGGTAGCAAGAAGGAAAAAGAAGAAGAACGAGTGTGACTACCAAAATTGAATCTCACCATCATTCCATGTTGCTCTCAGTTTTTCCTTTTACTCGTCTATCTGTATTCTGTATTTGTGGTGTGTGTGTGTGTGTGTAAAATACCCTTGGAGTATTTAAGTACTAATCTTGTCCCAAAACAACCAGAATCTTTGGTTTCCCATGAACATCATGACTGCAAATGACAAATGAAAGGGTACCAAAAGGGAACATGAAGCACTGGAAATGAGTTTAGAAACGATAGTGGCATGCAGATGGATTTAGTGCATGAAACTGCACTGATGAAACTATGACTTTTGTAGATGAATTGACTCAATAGTTCACTTGGGCATTCGAATCCATTTTTTTGTGCGGTCATGAAAAGCAGTTTTAGAAAAACCGACTCAGAGGCGATAGCAAAAATGACAAAGGGCCCAATATATGTATATACAGTGAGAACCTCTGAAAATACCACGGACATGTTTAAACTTTGGGACAATATTTTACATCATTTTTTACAACCACCAGTCATAATTCGTCTTTTTCAAGTATTTATGATAAACAATAATGTTTTGTTCCAATGAGTTAATTGAGTATGAGGCTTTCGCTCGTCCATTACTGGTTTATATTTTATATCCGCGTATTTCAGTTTATTATTCATCAAAACAACAAGAAAAATTATTGGTGTACATGAATTCTTGCATGATTCTGTATAATAAACACTTTTACATGTACACAGACATACTTAATTTTTATTTTTACACAACTTTTTATTCGTAATTCACAATTCAGTAGATATAAATTGGTCCGCTGCTATAAACAAACAACTTTTCTAGTCTACACATTCTAAAAATACAAGATACACAACTCTCATTGAAATTTACATAATATTTTATTAGTGTAACGAAATCAACTTGAAAAATATTCGTAAAATGCATAATAATAATAATAATATAATATTTACACAATACAATACAATACAATATTCAGAATATTTCAAAGTCATTTAAAATAATATCTTGTTTTCTCTTGCATCTGTTCAACTTTGAAATCTACGAGAGGCTATTTTATTGTATTATCTATTTTTATACATCATATTTTTGCATTTTGTCCTAAATCCTAAGTAAATAATGCAATGTACTTATTTACATGATAAAAATACTGCGTTTTGCATCCGTTATTTTTAACATATCATTATTTATAATATTCCTAAGTATTACATTACCAACATTATATATTATATATATATATTTAATACATGTACTGTTATGTCTTGAAAATCGATCAGCCACCAGCATCAATAAATTCCGTATGCTCATTTGCACCATGAGCGAGGACAATAATATTCTTTTCTCGTCAACAATTCAGGATAAAAGAAATAAAAGGGGACAACAGATAAAAGATAAAAGTGATACATAGTTCATAACAGAGGAGAAAAGGCGTTCACTCTGCACACCGATGCTAGATTCTAAAATGTAAAAATCCAAAGGATCTTCCTTCCTATAACTTTCTGTGTAATATTTATGCATCTAATTACTTAACAGGACAGTTCAGTTGTAAGACATTTCTATAATTATTATTCTAAATCCTCCCAAAAGTGGTGTTGCAAGGATTCGCTATATTACATTTTCAAGTTTTACTCAACAAATATCATAAAGTTTCTTATCAACAAGACAATTTTTAAGAAAAAGAGGCTAAACATAAAGTATTGAACATATTATATTAAAATGATTAAGTACATGGCATGAATTATGAATACAAACAAAAGTCGGATGGACGTGACAAAATGTTGTTATTTAAAAATGGATTGGAATCATAAATGAGCTAATATTTGTATTTCCGAGCTGCTGCTATTTTGTGTATTATTATTGCCGCTGCTATTACTACTACTGCGATTATTTTCCAGGGCAAGGTGTTGCTGCTGTTGGATATTAGATAAATTTGTTGTATATTGTTGCTGTTGTGCAGGTGGTTGATGGATGTGGACATGATGGAACTGGTGGTGTTGGTGATGATGATGGTGGTGATGGTTGACGTTGGCATGTTGGAGGGATTGGTCCCATAAAGTTTGGTTTGAGCCAGAAACAGTGACAATGACGGAATCGTGTCCTATCACCTGCGAACTATCAGTCGTCTGGACAATCCGTACCAAATTCCCATCCTTGTTGCTGCCACCCTTTTTACTGCTTCCAGTCCCTCCGCCAACTTCCACTACTTCTCCACCCATGTCCATCCCTTTGTCATCTTCGTTGTCGTTGTGATGATGATGCACGTCATTGGGGTCGTACAGTTCGTCCATCATTTCCATGTCCATGTCCATCTCCATGTTCATGTCCAGTCCCAAGTCCATTCCGACACTCACAGCTTGCATCACAGTCACCACTGACCCGTTGCTCCCACTCACCACTCCGTGATGACCCGACACCACTGACACGTTTTCCGCAATTGACTGTTGACTCAGGTAACTGAGAAGAGACGGATCTCGCGAGTGGAGTGGAGAGTCCAGCATGACGTGATGACGAACGAGATGATGATGGTGGTGATGGCCGAGAGATCCTCCAGAAGGGTCCAGGGAAGTTCTGCCACCGTTGACCCCACCACTGCTGTTCGTATCCCCAGGTGAACCTGCACAATTTCCACTCATTCTACTTCTGTAGCTGGGTGGTCGGCTGTAGTCCGGGTCGTTGGATGCTCCTCCTCCGGTGGGCCTGCAAATGGTACAAACAAATTACATTGGTTATTCATTGGGAATTGGTATATTGTATTGAGTATATTATTTGGTTATTGGATGATTCAAGGGAAATGTGTGTGGAGTGCAAAGTGACCTGATAATTGCGTTGCCATAAGGTCTGTAAGCGGGCGGAGGAACCATGGTCAGAGCTGTGGGTGAGGCGAGAGAGGCGGCACTTGCAATGGTAGGATTTGAACGTTCCAAAAGGAGCAGTCTTAGTCGGTATTCTTGCATTGACGCTTGATAGCTGGGAGGTGGAGGTCGGTACTGGAAATCCGGGTACATCATCGCTGCGTACGGATGATGCGGACGTCCATAACTACACAAATCACATGATTTACATTTTACAATCTACATCCACACTCAATATTCAACATGACATGACGGGCATTTGGAATTATGCATGTGCAAATGTGTTTGTTTGTTTTTATAGGAATAGAATAGCAAAATACCTGGGAGCTAAACGTGGAACGAATCGTCGATTCGGCTCCGTCCCGCCATCCCCTCGTGAACTTCCGTGTCTCGCGAATCCCAGCATTGAGCGACAAGATGTACCACGCTCATTTGCAGTCAGTCTCCAGGCCACCGCAGAAACAGTCAACAGCACAACTCCAACACCTTTTTATCACAAAAAAAAACAAATATCAAAGTTACTTGAGTGTCCATTCAACTCGAATAAACAACAACAACATAAATATAAATAGCAGCTGACTAACTTTACGCGCTAGTAGAGGTGAAAATCGTCGAAATCTAATTTTTTCATAAAACCATCAAAAACCCAT
>JAQGBH010007673.1:0-10683 GCA_034698265.1 Sminthurinus aureus | reverse complement strand
AGTCCCGGGGTTACCCGCAAAAACGGCGTGAAAGGAAAACACGCTGCTAGTTTCACACTTATACTCCCTACTGTATGTAAACTATTTGGCATTTGCAATGCATGAGACTGTCCTGATAATTCAAATGACTTTTGGATCATTTATTATGTATGACAGACCAAGAAACATTCAACATGGATCATGAATATATGTACAATGTACATGGATTTGATAGCACAAGGGTTACTCGTTACTCGCCAACTCAAAACTCGACAATGCTGGAAGTTGGGAGTTCCGAGTTGGGACATCATAAAAATCCAGAGTCCAAAGATCCCAAAATCCAAAATCCAAAGGGCCCCCTTTGGATTGGTGTGTTTTATATTATGGATAATGGATGGATGGACATCCCTGCGTGTTCTCTTTCTGTCTCACTGTCATCAGAATTATACGGCTTATTATGCTTTTATTAGATTTGAATGTCTCGAGTCTAGATTATAGAGCCTTACTGCTCCAGCATAAATATGCAACATGCAACACAATTGACTTTGACTTTGGCATTGACTTTTACCACTTTTTCTCCATCCATTTAAACAATATTGTGGATTGTACATGTACAATTTTATATTTTATAGGGATATTTTATGATGATTATTGATACGAGATACGAGCAAGTTATCTGGAAACTAAGAATTTAACTGGGGGTTTGAATCACATGCAACATGCAAGTCTAGTGTTTTGTTTTGGTCTGCTCCCTGTTACTCCGATGAACGAGATACTAGATACTAGATACGAGATACGAGGTGGATGATTTGAATCAGAAATTGAGAATCAGAAATGAGGGTGCTACGCGGAGGCTGGGACTGATAACTGCAGAGTTTGAGCTCGAGTTTGAGGTTGATGACTATGGGAGTGTGCATGGTTAACGCACAGATTATGTTACAAAATGGATACGCGTGCATGAAAATACTCGTAATAATAATAAGAGCGATAGCTGTAGAGTCCCTTTACAATTTACACACTTTTTATTACTTGGTCTTCCGTTTGGCTTGGCTTGGGATTTGGAAGTACAGTGTCTTAAGCTGGGTGGTGGGTGCTATATTTTATATAATTTTAAACTTGTAGGTTATAGATATTCCAGGTCTATAGTATATAGCCCGTTTATTGTACATTGTACATACTTAAAAAGAACGGCTGTCCGTCGATCGTCCGAATACCGAATAATTGACAACGCCAATGTCAATGTGAAGTAGATAAATGTAGAGTTTATGCAAAAGTCAATTTTAAAACGGATTAAAGTAGCTGTGAGCTGTGAGACTGAGATTCCAAATTAATGGAGAGGGAAACGAGACTTGGGACTCTGGATTCAGGATTCAGGATATGATGTGAATATAGCATTATAATACAGTTTTATATAAATTTGATAATCCTCAGTGATGCGATGAGAAAAGATGATGTTTTTGTACATTGTGTATTCTACATTCTACAGCATACAATCTGCATGAATCTAATTGCCAGTTGCCAGTTGCCAATGCACAGTCAAAATAAATGGCGGAAAACTCAATAATAAATTTGCCGTAGGGCAGGTCGACGCTGGGTGCTCAATGCTCAATGCTCGATGCTCGATTACATTAAAACTGGGATGACAAATAGCCAGTCAAGAATAGTCCAAGCCAACTGTCGTTATCCTCGTATCCCCCTCTGATTCTGGATTTTGATGATCCGAGGAGTCAAACAAGGAGAAGGAAAATGAACCACGGAGAAATGCTCAATCTGCTGTATGTTGTGTTATGTTATGTTTTTGAATTTCTGGATTTAATTGTTTCTATCAGTATACTGATATTTGTTTTGTTATGTGATGCATGCGAATAAAAAGGAATAATAATAATAATTATTGCTCCTTTCCAATTTTGAATGTTAATTTTATTCAATTTGGTCTCTGTGTTATGTTTATGTGTATTTTGTATTTGTATGTTAATGTTAATGTAAATAAATGACAAATGATAAATGTTTTTTTCTGTTTTCTAGAAGTTGCTCAATTCTGAATTTTACGTTTTCCTTCCATGTTCAATGGTGGACAAAAGACAAAAGAGGAAAGTGAAAAATCAATAAAGTACATTCGTTTCATTCAATTAGACAAACGACCAGGACAAACTTTACATTCTTTTTACGTTGGCATGGGTAAATGGTAAACAAGGAAGGAAAAGGAGGAAGGGTGAACAGTGAACAGGGAACACTGAACATGGAACAGTGTGTAATATTTTTCAGGGGTACAAAAAAAGAAAAGAAATTTGTCTTCCTTCTGCCACTTAAGTGAAGTGAAAAAGAGAGAGAGAGACGGCAGACGGAGAGCGAGAAAGGGAATGCCAAAAAAAATCTTTGGGTTTGAAATTTGAAAAGTCATTTCTACCTCTTTTCTCGTTAATTTCCATAGTCAAAGTAGCATGACTCTGAGGATCTTTGCATCTTCCTGATACTTATTGCGTATTCACTGCTCAGACCTCCTCCGTCAAACAGTTTTATGCTTCTACAAACAGGATCATCCAAAATCCAAAAGATATGCAAAATACAAGGTGTAAGTCGCAAGATGTAAATTGTCCAAGTCACAGAACACAGGACGATAGTTGCATTTTGTCTCAAGTCTAAATGCTGAATGCTAATTGTCGTGCACAAGGAAAAAACTACAAAAGTCATAAACAAGGATTTGGATTGGAAAACTTGGAACTGGAACTGTCCGTATTCCGTATTCCGTATTCCGTATTGCAACCCTCTGCAGATTTTACTAGTACAGTGTATTTAAAATGCACAGTGTACACAGTACACTGTGCTTTATGTTGTGGTTGCTCGTTGCAATCGTAATTGTGACCCGATGTTGTCATACGTCATACGCTCTCCATCATTTGTATTCTGTCACTTTCGCCTCGACTCCCTCATTATTTTTCACAAGGTTATTTTCCATTTTCTATTTCCGAGACTGACAGCAAGACTTGGTTTTTGGTTTGGTTTTTTATACTGTCTACTTCCTACTGCCTACTGCTGGTTTTTTACTTGCAGACTCCCTTTTTTACACAGAAAATGCTTTGACTTTGATTTTTCGCTATTTCTATAATGTTAGGTAGTCAATAGTCAAAAGTCCAAAGTCAACAGTCAATATTGTGTATCATGTACTCATGACTCAAGTTGTAAAAGCTTATTTTTAAACAAGCCTAAAGAGAGAGACCTTCAGTGTTTAAAGGTTAGGCCAAGTTTAAAAGCTTTGGTTTTTGGAAAGGAAATAAAACGGATTCATGTACAAGTTTTTTAAAACATGCTAAACAAGAAACAAGGGAGTAAACAGTAAACATATCGTACGTGTAAAAATAAATACTACTGGTACTGAAGAAAGCACTCTCTCTCTCTCTTTCTCTCGCTGCCTCTTTATTTTTTGCAGTGTTATCAAGCAATTTGGATTTTGGATGGAGAATATAAAATTTTTACCATTCTAAAATAGGTATAGAAAATGACGATTTTGTCTCCATCACTTTTGCTTCAATGCCAATGAAACAAGGAAAAGCTGATGAAGTGGACTTTCAGCACTGTACACTGTACCATTTTCTCGCTTGTGTACAAAGATTTTGACTCTCTTTTTTAATAAGAGACACGATAAGCATTGGATTCAACAATTCAACAATAGCTGAACGTTGAATTGATTCAGTGTGTTTTTTAATCAAAATTTGGGAAGGAATAAGGGAATCTCTGTTTGCGTTTTTACACGTCTTAACTTGACAATTGACATTGACAGTTATTTGTTATTTGTTCATTTAATATTTAAATGTTTCATAGTAATGTTTCAGGTATGAATGTGCGATGTGTAATGTGCAACGCATAATTCACAATTCACATGTGCATGCCAGAGGCAAGAGCCTGTGTATAAACTATAAACAAATTGAATCCAATTCAATTTTCATGCCTCTTTTCACTCTCTGTCACATTCAATTATGACACAGGAAATTGAAATGAAGCAGACTGCTGTACAATGTACAAAGTATGAACTACATTTTCTGTTATGTTCAGTGTTCAAATTTGAAATGCAAAAGTAACTCGAAGCAGAAATCATATTTTTTGTGCTCTCTACTCATTTGAAATTGGAATACAGAATACACAAGGAGCAAGAGCATGTTAAAAATGATATCCTAAGACTTTCATTAATCAACACATTTTACATACGTATACATAGATACTAGATACGAGCTCCGTTGTGCAAACATCTGATTATACAAATACTACAAATTACCTGCACTATTGTGGATAATTAATTAGTTCAAACTTAAAAGAAACAACTACTATACTTTGATAGTGAAATTTGAAATATTTTAAGACCATAATATTACCACGATAGAAAACAGAACCGATTTTTCTCACCTTCCACGAAGCGGCTGTAATTTGTCTCCGCTTATGACTGCAAACTACAAGCTATGAGTATGACTTGTGACTGGATTACCCTGCTCTGGATTCTTACGACTGGGTGTTTGCTTGAGAGATGGTAAAATTATAAGTATGACACTTCCTTTCATTATATACGTTGTATGTTGTATGGTACGATAATTTTGATGATGATACGATCCAGAAACCAGAAGCACAAAAAAAATGATAGAACTTGTGAGACGTTGGAAGTATGACGTATTCTATGTATAATGTAAAAGACGTTGGAACCTCACTTCTTCTCACTTTGTTTTATGTTACTGGAATTTTCTTCTCCATTTTGGTACTTGTAATTTCTAATGTACAATATTATGCACGGTATACTTGATTTGTAAATTACAATTTTTTCTCTATAAAACACCAATAATTACGTAAGCGTACTTATTTTTTCTTCAAGCTTTAATGAATCAAGACTCAAGAATAAAAATAAAAGTATCACACTTTTTAGCACTTTTTTATCTGGTGGCAGTTGCAGTTGGAAATTTTCCTTTATGAGACATATCGGTGTGAAATCATAATTTTTGGCTTATTAATTCACAATAAATCTTCAAATTAGGATACAAAAACTTTGTATAAATTGATTTACGATTGACTATACACTATACAGATCTAGGAGCAAAATGTACAGCAGGAATTGGAGATCAAGAAACAAGACTGAGAGACTGACAGAGAGCCGAACCGAGCAAACTATTCGTCTGTGAGGTATTATCATTTACCATTATAGATTGAAGAGGAAAAAGGTTAGAAGTTGGATGTTAAAATTTAGAACTCCTCACAAGCCAGATACATCCGAAAAATGTTTCATGTCTACGTACAACGTACAAACTATTTTCCAGCAACAGCAGCCTTGTATGTTGTGGTAAAGAATCTCTAATGCACACTCGTATGTAAATTGTAAATATGCATATATATGGATTTTTACACGAATACGTAATCCATAGTACAAAATACAGCGTGTAAAAGTCATGGACTCGTGTCTTGTATGCATACATATATGTTGTGTATGTCAGTCTCTGTAAATGGATTTGTGCTTTGGTTTTTTAAACGTTTTTTTTTGTCCATGACGTTTGTTGAACAAGCAAAAGTTTTAAACATACATAAGCACAATTGAGCGTATGCATCTAGAACCTAGAATGTAGAATTTCTGACTTTTCAACGACTATACCTAAACAAGTTTAAACTCAATCCTTCACTTTGAACTAAAATGCCTGTAAATTTCTTCTGCACTTTGTGTATACTTCATACTTTATGAACATAGATTATAGATGTATTGAGTATTGACTATTGGCACGATCAACCAGCCTAATACATCTTTGCAATGCTTGTGTATCTTCAATCTTGAGTCTATAAGCAAACTAGACTAATTTTATGGAGGATGTAAAGTGTATGCAGTCACTTCCAAATTTCACGCATTTTTAAACTAAGTGTGCAGGGGATGTAAAACTATGTTCTATGTATGTGATGTGGAATCATACACGGTGATAAAGCGTTGATGGTGATTAGTTAAATGCTCCTGGAAATGAGTTTTTAACTTAAATGTGTAATAAAAAGACATGATGAGGAGAAAAAAGAAGTGCGTACCACTGTACAGTGTACAAAAACTGTACAACGTGCATGAGCTTCAGTGAAAAATATACACGATACTACGTAGATACACGCATATCAAATGAAACGCATGGTGTAAATGAAATGAACCCTTTCATGTTTACATTTCCAGCTGGCAGGTCATTGTATATGAGTTGAGGATCTATGCACTGAAATGCATGCGATTCATCTGTCCACACATGAACTTCAAACAAATCCAGCAAAAAATGAGACTGTAATTGGTGTTAAATTGACTGACTCCTCTACGACAAAGACAGCGAGAAGCGAGAAGAGTTCAAGTACAAGTGAAAACATTTAGAAAAAGAAGTTGAAAGTTAGAATCTAAACAGTTATTTCTTAGTTTCCACATTCTACATTCTGAATTCTACACAAAAACATTATTGATGAATGATCGAACATCAAACATGCACATTGCACATCATATTCTTAATTCTTACTGTGTATACAAATCCTACATGTTGTACATTGAAATAATAAATACCCTAAAATACTGAATATATTAAAGTACGAATTTATGAATAATATCTTCCTATACTAAAACAAGTAAGTTTAACTTGCCAAAATGTTTAAAATTGTTTACGTAGCATAGCTCATACCTTTTACCGTTTACAGTCAATCAATAGAGTAGAATTTAGAGATGAAATAATACACTGAATACAGAATACAATACATCTTTTGGTCCATTTTCTTTCTCTTTCCAAATTTATTGGTTAGTGATGAATGAAATATTATACTCACAACTCATAACTTACACAGATTAACAACTACTAGCGATTATAATATCAAATATTATAAGCTATTATTTATCAAGTCTGTATAATGAATCGACATTTTTTTGAATGTATTTTCTATTCTATTTATCGTGATGAGAGAAAGACGACTTGTTTTTTTTTTCAGTAAAAATTATTAAAACTTTGACCATATAAAATATGTATAAACTATTCATTTCTTGTAAAAACAGTGAATTAGAGTGCGATGTGTAGTACACAGAATAATAATAATAAATCAACTTACATTTCTTTAAAATTCACTAAACAAAATAGTAAAAACTATAAAGTATAAAACGTAGTACATAAGAATAGCAATAAAAGGAACGAGCACATAAACATAAAATATATAATCTATGACTAGTTAATGACTGTTTCTAAGTAAACAAATAAGCAATTAAAACTGTAGTAAAATATTGATTAAAAACAAATAATACTGGTAACAAAGTACAATTTCAGAGTATGAGATAATAACGGTTTAACAAAATGCAACTTGTTCAAAATTAAAATATCCCTTGAATTTTACCCTCAGCGATGAAAGTTTCATATGATGATGCAACGGGCAATAAAAGCTTTCCATTTAGGACGAAAGAAGTAATGTCCTGAACTTCGGAGAGTGGAACTTTCATGTACTGCTTAAAACCCTAGAATCAAGATGGAAAAAATGTATGATTTGATTAAAATTTTATACTAATTTTGTGACCAATAAACATGAATAATGTATGAACTTCTTGAAGTATAATAACTCATAATATTAACATTAATTAATTATTATTATTAATTATTAATTACAACTAAGTGCACGAAACTTTTATGGCAATAAATTTTTACCTCGACGCATCGGTATTCATAAACTATAAGTCCTTGTGGAATAGAGCTGGCAACAAAGTAAGTGATGTCCTTAACGGTAAAACTGGTAATTGAAGTGATTTGGAATACATCATCAAAAGCAATAGTTTGATAAATGAAGAAATTTTGAGCCTCGAAATCAAATCGATAGATTTCAATAACATTTCCATTGTGAAGAAAAGCTATGAAAACATTTTCAGTATCCTGGAATCCTCGGTAAATTTGAATAATTTCTACATCTATAATATTTTTTGTTGAGACTTCCCGAAGTAATCTAAAAGTTCCGAATGTAGTTGAGGTACCAATATTATCGCTCACACCATTAGCTGCTGGTTGAAGCTTTGGATGATAATCAGCATTGTTGTTCATATCAGGAGTCCAATAATAAATTCCAGAAGCCGTTTCAAAAGGTACATTTTCATCATAATCATCTTCTTCAAAAGACGATGGAACGGGAACTTTTGAAAAGGTATTTGCTACAGCCAGAATCCAATTATTATTTATAAGCACAAGTTCAAGTTTAACACTTCCAGGCGTTGGAATAATTTGAATCAATGTCAAAGTAGCATCATTTGTCACAGCATAAATCGATACTTGACCTTCGTGAGGACCTGAAAAAGAATATATTTAATATTTAATAAAACACGTGCACTTATGATTTCAGAAACAAAGAACAAAGCTTAAGAGTGATAATTACTATAAAATTGATTAAACAAATCTATGAAAGTCGTACCTTTTCTATGATCATAAAATTCAGAAATAGCAATATAATCAATTCCATTGAAATGGAAAGCTTTGGCATCAGTAATAAATCCAGAATCAAGTTGAGAAACATAGACTGGACTTGGAGTTGCTTCAGAAACATTTGACAAAGTTTCATGATTCTGAACTTTTCCACTGGTCAATGTGATGACATCAGTGGATCCAGGAGTTAAAGTTTGACAACTATTAAATCAAAAAATAAATACATAATTAGCATGTAAAGTATTTCATTACCGGTAAAACAAAAAACAGAACAGAAATATAAGGACACAATTAATAACAAAAAGGATAGGATTTTACTTACGTGGCATTGTACGAGATATAAGTACTCATAATGGTGAAAGTAGCATGGGTATTGGGTGAAGATAGTTCAAAAATATTTTTACACTGTGAAGGAGTTCCCATATGTTTATAATGATTTGGAGTAAGTTCAACAAAATCAATAAAATTACACAGACAGTCATTGGGCATTCCACTTTGAACGGAAGAGACTGGAATCATTTTAGAAAATCTGAGACGAGCATGATTACTGTCCAAAATATTCACTTCAACTCTTTGACTCTTTCCTACTTCCACTGCCCACAATGTATTGTCACTGTCAACATCAGCCGCGGGAGAGAATTGAAAGTAATCTAACCATACTGCTGATTTTCTCAATTCACTGTCTAGGATAGACAAAAGATTTTCCATTTTCTCTTGAGCTTCTTCCACTTGATTGGATTGTATGATGATTTGATTTAACCGAGTTTCAAAACTTGTAGTAATTTGTTTAACATCATGCTCATTGTTAATATGATGAGTAACTTCAATGTTCTTTTTCAGTTCAACAGGACCAGCAAAATAAACGGTTTGGTCAATTGTTGCTGGTTTATTTTTATGGAGAACTCTTGGATAAATTTCATCAATTTCATAGTCGTTAATGGATCGAGCTTGAATATCACCAACAATAGTCAAACTATTCATAATCTTTTCACCAGTAATGTGTTGAACGTCATGATGATTCTTCAGAACAACATCACTCACATTTAAATTGTTGATTCTTGATGCTTGACAATCTGAAAATAGTTTGTAATTTATAATCATTATAACAATTATTGATAAATCAACCAATGTGTAATAATTTTATACTAATTAATATCATTATTATTACTATTATTGTCATTTCACATTCAAATCATCTTACAAAACTATATAAAAAATGTACATTAAATACATGGAAAATAAAATTTGACTTTAACTTACTTTTGACGATTACATTTCCATAAATAGTAATATTTCCAGTTATTGACTGAGCAGTCTCAAAAGTAACTACATTATGAATAAAGTCATCCCAATCATGTCCATCGAGTGAATGGAAGTTCAAATCATTCAATATTTCAACAGAATTCAAGGTAAGAGAATCAATAATTCGATTATCATTCATTCTAGCAGTGTTGTCAATAGGACACTCGTTGATTTCTTCAGTGTAAAGGAATTCAGCAAAAGTAGGTTGACTAAGTGTTTTCACTCCTCTGATAATATTATTACTATTTCGACGAACAACTTTTCGATTAAACTCTTCCATATTGAAACCATCAACATAAACACTGGAAAGCCAAGGAAGTTTCTCAACAGCACCATTTTCTTCAATATAAATTGTGTTGATAGAATTTTTTCCAAGGAATTCCTATTTAATAATGGGGTAAACAATAAAATAATAATACTAATTAAATTAAAGACTTGTAAATAAATTCATAAACTGAATTTTTCTTATGTACTAAAGTTAAAAAAAATAGAATAAGTGTGCAAAACAAAAATCTAAATGTTTTTTTTTGTTTGAAAAAATCTTACAATATCTTTTATATTATCAAAATAGACAGCATCATTAGCGAGATGATTCAGATCAACATTATTAATCCAAGGAAATGATGTTAGAATATTAGCTTCAAATCCTGAGGAAAATGTAACTGCTCCAGTAACAACTTGCTCCCTATCTTTAGTTTTCAATACAGCATTATTAAGTAAATAAGATAAGTCCTTTGAATCAGTTCTAGGTTCATTCCAAGTCAAACTTCCTTTACAAGTTACACTGTTGAATAAATGTTCCCCTTGAATATTTTCCAATTGTTCGACGACCTTTAAATAAATGATAGGCATATATGACAAAAATACAAGATTATAGTTCAATGATAATAGCATATAATATTATTATATATGTTGCGGTCAATATGAACGGCCAGTCAATGTATACAATAACTGGTCAATGTATACAATGACTAGTCAT
>JAQGBH010007672.1:0-10684 GCA_034698265.1 Sminthurinus aureus | reverse complement strand
GAATATTAACAATGATTTTTTCCCTTCAATGACGTTTTCTAGAAAATTGCTGGTATATTTTTAAATATTGTTTCCGTCAGCTGTTCTTGCCAATTTCACCATATTTTATACATGATGATTTTTCCCTGTGTTCTAGATTTTTATAATCTTGAAGACATGTGTAGTTCATATATATATAATATATATATACCGACAATATACTCTACTCGATTGAATTAGTTACCACACATTTTCAACATGTATGTCTATAATATACATTGTGTATACAGTTATGTATAATCATAATATGTATTTCTATTATACATATTATATCAAAATGTATTTGTATTCATACATGTATGTATACATTTTTCACATCTTCGATTCCACATTAATACCACGACACTACAACTTGCACAAACATCCATCAAATATACAACATTTGGGTTTAACTTGTATTTTTTTCCTATTACATGTATCTGTCTGAATTGCCTAGCAAACAGAGATTAAGACTGAAAAACAATCATATAATATTATTATATATTTTGTATTTTACTGTAATTTAGATTAATTTTTCGTTAATGGCTTGAAGATGACTTGGAGAATCTACAACTATATTTTGGATTTTGTGGCGTGTATGTAAATGATCGTAGCTCATTTGACGTTGAAAAAGCCATCGAAGTATCTGCATCTGATTTTCTGAAGATCACTATTCTGAGATCCGTATGTAAGAACATCCTAAAAATGTTTGAAAAGAAAATTTTTTAAAAATGTCAACCATGTATCATTCTGTTTACTTTTCAGTATACTATTCATTATTCATATTATCAATTATACCGTATGTATATGTAGTAAAACGTTATCTATATAATGTATATTTACAAATCTTGTCGTATAAATTTTGTTATTCAATTTGAAATTACCTTCCAGACTTGGACGTTGCAAAACGTAAATGTATTAAATACCGAAGCCATTTTTGTGCATCCGAAGATGTATCTGACTCACCCAAGGGCATATATAGGATTCTTTGTCTAAAATTGATAAGAAAAATCCATTTTGTTACAACACATTTTATGTAATTATCATATTCTCATGTATATGTATGTATGCAAAATATACAAATAAAAAATTGATACATAATGAATATTTGTTCATGTAAAACAAAAGACTACAAGTCAAATTAGCATACCTGACAAACGTAGAGCTATTTTTTGGCATGTCACTCAAGTCATAACGCACGACAAACATTTTGATCACAGTTCGAAGTGGATTGAACAAAGTAACTTGAATTGTTCCTGTACGAGGCACGTTGTAACCCTTCCTTCCCACATTAATATGAGCCTAGGTTTAGAACAAAGAGAGAACAAAATTAAAATTATTCGAATCTTTTCAAACTTTATTACATTTATTACATAATCCAGCATGATAATTTTACTTTGTATTTTGACTTCTTTTTTTTATGAACTCAAGGAAATAGATATTTTGTCCTTTAAAAACAATCGGTGAATTTTTAACATAGCATTTGATTTCCTTGCATGTTACATTTTTAAACATGTTTGCTAAATAGACAAAGCAGATGAGATACAATATAATATTATATATATGCACACAAAATGCCTATCATACTAAAATGCTTCAACCACCTTCCGTAGTACAACGTTCAAGTTGATTTTGCATTACTTTTTGTGTATTCAGCAAACTGGATTGTATTCCTATTATATCATTACAGTTCAAGTAGGATAATGTGGAATGATTGACGGCATACAAAACATTATCATGTTTGATATATTATGACAATAAATTGTAAAAAACTTTAGACTTTGCTCTCTTTTTTCATGATATTACAAGAACACTTTCAAATGAAGACCCATGTAAGCATAATATATAGACGTATATACAATATGACATGCTACTAATTGATGACATCATATTATACTGCAAACAAAAATGTAATAAAATATATAATAATCAATAATATTTATATATAATTCACAAGATTATGAATATATACACCACTATTACATTTGCGTTCATTATAGTATATAGTATACAGTTGGATATTGTAGTGTTTGTTTCTACACAATGTTTAAAAAAATGATGGCCTTATAAATACAATGAATGAATTTTAAATATCTTACCAAATATGGTGTAGATATTTTGTCATTGTCACAGAATGTGTAAAAGAAGACAGTTACAGGAACATGGAGATGTTTTGGACAAAATGATCCACTTGCACCAATCTCAGCAGTGAAACCTTCAACTGTGGAGACTGGTTCTATTCGACCTTGCAAAACAGACTCTTCAAAAGAACCTAACAACGCCTGAGAAGCGAACGACGACCTAGGTGGACACTGGTATTTATTTTTGCTGATTGCGGATTTTATGTGGGCTGGTGTTGTAAGAGTAGAATCAAAATCAAAACGATCCTGTCCTTTGCGAAGCGGAGCAGGACTTGAAGTTAATGTCGGAAGTCCTGTGATTAATCCACGTTTGCCATGAAAAATTAATGAAGAAGCAGAAACTAATGACTTTCGAAACTTAATTTTTTCATGTAGTGTTGGTATTGAACGGATCCTATTCCTTAATTCTGAATCATCTGAATCACTGGCTGGAGATACATCCCTACTACTGGAATTTGACTTTGTAGCTTTCTGTTCCAATGAAAAACTAGAACAAGAACTTGGTTCAACGGCAGTTTCTGTTTTAGGAGTTGGCGAATAAAGTAGTCCATGTTCTTGAGCTTCGAATTGTTGATGATGATAATGTTGTAGAAATCGTTGTCTATAATTTTGTTGTGGTTCTTGCTGTTGTTGTTGTTGTTGTTGAGATGTGATATTACTTTGAGGATATGGACTAAGTCGATTTGCCAACGATTGCATAAAAAGATCACGTCTTGACGAACGAGTTGAATTTGATGATTTGTTATGATTATTGTTATTATTATTATTATTATTATTGGTATTAATATTATTATTATTTTTTTTAAATGGCCCTGAGCAGCTTTGTACTTCATCATGGTCCTGAGTAGACATGACATTACAGTGATGTTTTCCGGGAAAGGAACATTCTGTTGGTAAGCGGTCATCAATCGTCGTCATCGTTGAACTACTAGCACTAGTACTTGTTGCTGTTGTCGCCGATGACGTTGGTGGTCTCGGAATGTAAAGTAAACGGTCAGGAGACTCACGTGATGGACTTTGAAATCTTCTTGGAATTGGAGATGGATCTAGTAATCCCTCACTTAGCATTGGTGATCTTTTCCCACTTTTATAACTTTCATACTCTAATTGTTCTGGATTTGCTGCATCAAGAGGTGGTGATCTATACCAAAATTAATGAAACAATTACTTTTTTAATTTTCTGTTGTGAATTATAGTAGTCTGATTTCGTTGTTTTTGTTGTTGTTGAAACAATTATTATGTAGACATGAAGAGAAAAACATAACATACATGTACAATAATATACTTAGTACTTACTCTAACTGACGATTTTCATGTTGCCCACCACATGTACGTATCGGACACATCACATTTGAACAAAGAATGTGTGGAATGCGCTCGGATCTTGGAAGAGATTTTACAAGAACCTAAAAAAAAAAAGTTAAGCATGTTTTACGTTTTATTACTTGTAACGTTTTACCTATAATATTATAATAAAACATGTATTAACTTGGTTAACCGACTTACTTTAATTGTAGTATTCTTCACATTTGCAACGGGAAATTCGTGATCTACTGGCACCCTAACAAATTTGGAAGCAAAATCTTCACCAGGCATTGTTACTCTATACATGATGTTTCGTGGTTCAACTCCCTAAAAACATTATAATATCGTTAATTAGATAAATATCATTAATGATCAATCATTATCATGATGATGATTATATCATACAATATATATGTGCTGCTTTTATTAATAAAATTGTTCATCTTTTATTTTGAGCTTTATATTACACTGATGTAACATGTTATATATGTACCTTTGTTAAAGATAGCCAAGCCGATAATTGAGAAAAATGAAGAAATGATCGAACTGCTTGCAATAAATTCCGTCCAGCTTGTGACCTTGGACTTTCTCCCATTCCTCTTTTTGTTGTAGCCTGTATAGTCCATTGTTCCAATAGTACATAAGTCGAATCGGGCAATGAACCTAACAACAAAAATAAGCAAATAAAAGCAAAAATTTATCATCAACAATAATTATCAACATGTTGTAAATTTTAGTTAGGTGTTATAAATAAAGAAGAAGAAAAAGAAGGATACGGAAAATATAATAAACATCAAAATTTTGTATAATCTTGTACATTGAGCATTTTTAAAGTATTAGAAGGAGTGTGTAGTGTTCTTGTTTAAATATACCGTGTATAACATAAATATATAATGTATACGTTATGTACATTATGTATGTGTGTGTATCAACATATTTAAGTATATATATATATATATATATATATATAAATTTAATCATTAGCATGTGTACAATTTTTCCTTTTCCTCACTGATAATGTTTTGTGCTAGTTTATAATTTTCCATACATTGAAAGTAAAGTGTTTAGGATATAGGAATGTATAGGAATAGTAAAATTATTATAGGATAACCTCAAGTTGGTCTTACCCAAATTATTTGAAGTTGCTTTTTCTTTCCCACATGGACAATCAGAGCACAAAAGTACTTCTATACATAATGGTACATTATTTCCCCATAGCAAACCTACATGTTTCCGGAAATTTTCTTCACGTATACACTGGAATACAAGGAAAACACACAATAATTTAGATCATTCATTCTTCACTAATTCATTGATTGATTACATAAACAGAAATTTAAAATGCCTATAAGATATATATTTCTCATTTTACACATGATAATATATTAAGTAATGCATATAGATAATATATAGATACTGCTATATATATATGTGCCATATGTTATTAAATTTCATATCACATAATACACTATTTATTATTATGGAATCATTCAATCATATACAATATCACATATATATGTATTATAGTCTATTGTATATATGCACATGGATCATATTTCTATTTTGACATAATAATATGTTATATATTTTTCGTAAACATTGCTACCAACTAACAATAAAAAATCTATATAGCATTATACTAATCATACAAGTACTATTTATTACATATACATCCTATATTTACTTGGTGTGTATTAAGATAAAGATATTAAAAAACTACTGTATAGGAATTAAATACTGTATTTTATAAACCCTGCTACTTCAAAATGCACGACACTCTCATCATATCACTATCATCATCAATAATTGTATGATAATAATAACACGCTTTATAGTGTAAATATGTTAGACATATATATATATAAAGAATACACAAAGTGTACTTTGCTCAGCATTTTCAAGGCAAAAGTGTTGTGATACAAAAGTAAATACGCATTTATTAATACATATATATTTTATGTAGTATATATATAGTATTATACAGTGTCAAAAATATTTAATGATCTATTGAGCCTAATGTATATCACACACATACATGTATAATAATATATAATGTACTACTGTGAACTACTGAGATATAGACAAAGGAAATCACAGAGAGAAAAACATCATAATAAAATTAATTAACCACGCACCATGTGGAATACATGTGATTACTCTACAGAAATATATAGTCACTACTACTGAAGCTATAATTTTTAAATCAAAATGCTCTTACAACATAATAATAAATATTTACAAATAATACACATCTATAGTATATGTGCCTGTTTGCATGTTTTATATTACTCTGTAAATTATAATTTTGAATGTACTAACTACACACAAATAAGAATGCAATATGTTTAAAGTACTCACCAAATAATCATCACCGACACAAGAATGACCTTTAGCATTATTCTGCACGAATTGAGTGCAATGTGGACCTTAAAAATGACAAAAATTTAGAATGTTTAAACAATAATTCCCGGGGGTATAATACATATTACGTATTTCTAGAAACTTAATGAAAAAACCAAGACTTAATCATAAAATGCAAAAAAAAGTATAATATATCAAATTACATTAAAATAAGAATGCAAATATATTATTATCAGAAGAAAATATTTGTTTTATTACCTTCACCATATCCTCTGATAGAGTTCAGGCGAACTCTGCCCTCAGTACATAAAAGTCCTTTAAAAAAATAAAATTATAATTGAAATTATACTGTCCAATATAACTGAGTTTTCAATCAATACCTCACGTACAAGAGACAAAAGAGAGACTACATAAATAAATAAATAAATAATATTCTCTTTTTTATAATATTGTTATACTTACCTAAGCCCAAAAAAACTTCGTGTGGCTCCGGATCGTGCTCGTGTACTACTGTCGAATGCATTTTGATTTAAAACTTTTACAAGATCTGTAAAATAGATACAAAAAAATAAATTCCTTGATAAAAAATTCATACTTGTTACACGTTTCTCATAGAATTTCCTTTCATTTTTTGTGCAAAAATAAACTCCATGCATTTGTCTATACACATACGTTTGAGTAATACACTCTAGAAACTAGCAACGTTTTTTCAGTTGACGTAAAATGTCAATGAAGATTTACTTGTAAAAAAGTCTATATGAATAATTATTATATTTATATTTTCCTTTCCCTCACGGAAAAGATTGACTTTTATCCCCATGAAAAAATGACGACAGATCATATTTTATTTTTCCTGTTACTTTTGTATTTTGTATATACACAAAGTATGTATTCTACCTTTCGAACATACAGGTAGAATATACACAGTATACATACATGAGATATGTATATGTATGCAGATATGACAAAAAAAATAGGCACTGAAAAAAGTTTAAACGCCCACACATTCCAAAATTAGGGTTAAATCTTTTCTCTTCTATAATATAGTAATTATTTTACACATCTGAATAAAAAAAACAAATTCTAAACATTTAAATATTGTGATTTTTTACTTGTATGTGTTGACTCATTGTGTGCTTCCATTATTATGCTATGTATAAAATATACATTAAAGATTCAAGATCTTGAGTCATAAATATGTATATGGAAAAGGACAAAAATACACACGATACACGCGGATATTTTATAATTATAATACATATTCTGATGTATTTTAGGAACGCTGTTATTATTTTATTGTTATCGTTATAATTATAATATATTTTCACTCCAATGTAATTGTGTACAAGTGTACAAAGAAAGAATATACACAATAGGAAATATTAAAAAATACATGCACAGCTCAGGAAGAGCATATATACAGAGACTCTCTTGTGTATGCACGTATAAACGTAAAAGAAATGATTCTATACAATAAAAAACTCCTTCCAACTTCCCACTTCTAGAGTTCATTTAACCGCATAAGCAGTACATGAATTTTAGACATAATATTTTTTAAAAAAACTTCATGTCAAGAACGGTCATGAAGAACCGAAGGCATAAAATGACGTCAGGTCCAGTACACACTTTATAGTATGACCATTACTGTATTGTACTAACACATAATAAAGTACAAATAGTACACATATGTATGAGTAACATGTAATACATCATGTAGATATCCTATATATGTATATATACACATTATACATACAGGATACAAGGAGGAAGAACGACATCTCCTTTTTTCACCTTTTCCCTATTAGTCTCTATGTATATCTAAACCAAATAAACACCATTTTATACTTCCATTTCCCATATTTTCACAATACTGTAGTATAATAAAGTCAAAAATAAAATTATAATTCAACTATCAATACAGTATATATACCTGTTATATGTAGTCGGGACACTGACTAACAAACTCAGTAAAAAAAACTTTACGTACGTATGTACGTGTGTGTTGTGTGTATGACATATTGTATGCCTCGGAGTTTTATCCTATATTATTTAATGATGTACACTTTCATTATAGAGATAGTAGAATGGAATAGATTACACACATAGTTCGTTGGTTTGGACTAACTAAATATGCATGTACTTCAAGCCAAGTAAACCGTAATAATCTACATTGTATACATGTGTGCTAATGGTTATGTAGGTATTATATAGCTTATAGCTCTCAAGTTGAATGCTCTACATCCACTTTCATATACACCTGGTACAAAGGTTGTTTAGGTACAGGTGCATTAATATGAGCTTTATGCACTGCACCATTAAATGTTCAATCCATTTTACAATCATAACTATTGCTATCTTCATTATCAGTCAAATTACCTAGAACTTATCAACTATAAATATATATATTATATATATACCATATACCTACTAAAATAATGCGTAATGCATGTGTGTAGTGTGTACATCATATTATATTATATATTATGCTGTGCAAATGCATTTTCTCTCTTCCCCATGAGAACTTAGAACACATTAGAATTTGTACATTTACCAAAGAAAATTTTCTGATACACACAATACAAAAGACACGTCAAATCAAGAGGCAAATTTGAGCAGTGAAATACAAATGTATATTATTATATTACACATAAAATATGCATGTGTACACACAAAATATGGAACAATAATAATGAACAATGAAAACTGACTTCCAAAACAATAAAATGGAAGTATATATACTTGCACTTAAGAAATCTATGGCTTTTGGTGCAACCATACCATCTCCTCTTTCCCTTTAACTTAGCAATAATAAAAATAGCAATAATATTTGTTTCTGGTGTGTATCTTTATATAATTTTTGAATTAAATCCAAAATGAAACAAATTCAGAAATATCTATACCTGCTATGAATTGTAATTAGTTTATGTATACGTATGTACTTTTCAATACTTACTAGAATACATTATTCATTACCACCAAATCACTTCCAAGAAAATATGGTGCTGTGTAAAATACATTTAATGGAATAATACCTAATTTAACTGATGTTAACTAGCTTATAGATAAGTCAATGTATATAATATCTGGTATGCAGTAACTTGATTTCCCACATAGACATCATAGAATCGGAATAACAATAAGCATTTGTGTGTGATCATATGAAACACTTATTAGATAATATGCTATAAAATATATTATATATACATTGCAGTTCCTAATAAAGTAATGAGCTACTTTCCTATAAAACCTTTGTTAAATTCTCACCCATATAATACACATATACTATAGCGATACTGTAAAGGCTACTTCTCGTTTTCCGTGTACATTAAACCTTGTTTTTTTTTATCTTTTGTGGATATTATAGTACTAAAGTTGATTTTTGAGCAAAAAAACAGACTTAGAGTGAGACAATATACAAACTATACAGAGGTTGATAGGAGATTATGGAAACGCTTTACTTTTTCCTTTTCTGACCGTTGTTTCGATTTTCAGTTCCGAGTTTAAACCATTGAAACCACCAGAAAGCTTTTTATTTCATTCAGATGGGATTGGAAACATAACCCAGAAGTAGAATCCGTCAAATCAGTCTCACCATAAGTATACATGACTTTGAAAAAACATTTAATATATTTTGGATAGTTTATCTTTTGGGTTCAATATCATGAGAACTTTCTTGAATTTAAACTCACAAATAAATTGGATCCTAATAATGGGACTTATTTTGAATCCTATCTAAAAGAACTGAATTTTTTGCTAGTGTCGAAAGTTGGAACTGGAACTTAAAACAGTGATTAAGAAAAGGAAAAGGCAAAAGTGTTTCCATAATCTCTGATCACCCTTAGTAAATATAATATAGGATATGAAAGAATAGATTTTGGTACATAGTGTGTACTGAGTACTTTACACATCGGTATCGGTGCATTTTTTCCATTTCCATTTGTTTGCCTACTATTTTAAACATAGCTTTTGAAAATGTACGGAAAATATTAGTTAGTATAATAATAACGGAAATTCACCGTAAGAATAAAGATAATATTTCTGTTTTGTTATGTATAAATTTATGAATGTGCAGAGAATTTTTAAACTCTATAAATCAGTACTAAACACCTCATCACTGTTTGAGTAAACGTCTGCATTACACTAATATATATATATATATATATATATACATAATTATATTCTCTAGTTTAAAGTCTAACTAAAGTGTGATGTACAGAACCATTCATTCAATTTTAGGTATTATACTGGATAAAGCATATATTATATTATGGTAAATAATAAATTGGAAAATATACTACTACAAAATATTATGTAGAACATAACATGTGAAAAATATGAATGATATCGCTTTCTCATACTATGTAAAAATATAAAGATACAACACAGCACAAAATAATATTATGGTAAAAGTGGGAAACAAATTCAATGTGAAAAGAACTAACAATATTTTTGGCTTGATGTTTTTCAAGTACAAGAAAGAAACAAGAAATGACTGGATGTGTTGTGTATACAGTGTGTACATGTTTGCGTATGGGTAAGTAAATCAGATAATTGGCTATGTTTTTGTGTACTAGTATTTTCGGTTGCTTAAAATAGGTTTCTTCAAAGTTTACTTTACTTACGTACTTGTACTTACACACATCATTTCGTTTGGCTTTGGCTTTGAGTTGCCCTAATTTTTTGTTTTAGTTTCAAATAGCATGTAGAATGTAGAAAGAGAGAATGGCTGTATGCTATTGCGTAAATCGTAACATTGAATTGCTAACTTACTTTTACCAATATGAAACACAGTCATACTAGAAATAAATATTTATACACAAGTATAATACAATATACTATACTTATATACATACATACAT
>JAQGBH010007671.1:0-10684 GCA_034698265.1 Sminthurinus aureus | reverse complement strand
TTTTTTTCAAAATCCGTCACTCCTTCAATGAGTTACGACCTTCTAAAAGGTGCCGGCGGTAAGTGCCAGTCCCTGTAGAGTTTAGACAATGGTTTTCTTGTCTCATAAATCTGAAGTACTTTTATTGCACAACCTTCATTTTCTGTACGTGTATTTTTTACTGTGTAGTTTTAATTTTGTAACAAATGTTTAAATAACAGAGTTGGTTATTTGGCTTAGTTTTAATTACCGTTAAACTGTGTTGTTTTGATCTAGTTTGAAGTTTGGTCACTTGATGAAGACGTAATTCCTTTTGTATTCAATTTTCATATTTTGTGTTTTTTGATTGCCCAAGCCTTTTGTTATCGATTAAAAAAACTATTGGTTCGTCGTACAAAGAGGAAACAAACAAAATAAAGTGATTCATTTTTAAGTAGAGAATTTTTCCAATTTTCATTCCTTCCAAATTCCAATAATATAAAATATAATATAATAATTAACAATACAAATTATAACAGAAGTAAACAAAATTAGTTCTTGTTCATTTCCGTTTGATGCATGCATTTGCGTACGAATATTATACATTGTAGAAAATACAATAACAATATTAGGTCTTATTTTATATAAACATGAGTTTTCTCTCAATTTAAATATGTTAAATGGGTAGTTGTACAATATACATATAATTCATGTTTTCTCACATGATAGATAACCATAATAATCATAACGGGTATTAACGTAAGAACATTTTATGTATCATATAATAATACATTACATATTATTATTATGTGTGTCAGTTCAATCGTATACCTTAATGTAGACTAAATAATGTTTCATGTATCAAGTATTTTTATTATGCTAATATTCATTTTAAATATGTTTGTATAGGTATGTAATATGTTTTAGTCTATGTCGTCGTTTATTTATATAATATTTATATTTATATATATTTTGCTTTGACTCTCCTTCCTATTTGACACTCTTATAACCAAAGTAATACCATAGCCCATTGTAGCTAATCATCATACTGTAAATGTAAGATTATACATAATTTTTCTCCATTGGAGAAAAATCTTACTAGTTATTGTTCACAGTTCTTCAGGATTTAAATGTAGAATGTAGAATATGAGAAAAATGTTTCCTGATTCTCCTTAAAGTATGTGCTTCCTCAGAAAATGTAGTTTAATTGAAATGGTATGACCTAAAATTAACTTCGGCGACTTCCTTTCCAGCACCGATACGACTAGTTTCTAGCATCAAGTTACATTCTATTTTTTAAGTGGGAAGAGACAATCGAAATATCTACAATCTACACTCAACATTTTCTTGTAAATTAGACTGACAAGTGAGATAAAACTAAAACTAAAACTAAAGTTTCCTCTCCTGTTAAAATTTCAAAGGTCACTATTGCTATTTACAAATTACGTCGAGAAATCTTTTTAATATCATATTTATATAATTCTATGTTTTGTTTTATGCAAAAGTTACATTAATAAAATCTATAATCCGTAATCCGTAATCCGTAGTCATTGTCAGAGAGTACAGGTTAAAAGTTTTATATTTGTTTATTTTATATTTGTATGTTTGGTATTTGGTATTTGGTTTGTTTGCAGATTGTAGATGGTTCGCGTCCTTGAATTACATTAAAATATGAGATTAAAATATTTCGTTCCATGTAAACTGTTCATAAACGACACAAGTCAGAAAGGTTTCATATTTATCTAGACCTCTAGATTCCAGATGTGTTATATTATGTCCTTTATAATGTGTATAGTATGTAGCACATCGTATAATATAGTGCATGTAACAATATGTGGATAGTTTATTATTGATTACAGTTACAGGAGTTGGAGTGACTTCAATGTCGAATAGAGAAGCAGTTGAACCAGAAGAACAAGTCCACCAGAATGATGAAAGTCTTGAGCAAAACCTGTGGAAAATAAAATAAAATACAATACTATACAATGCAATTCAGCTCAGTATGACAGAGCAATACAGAATACAGAATAGACAATAAAAATAAAAGAGAAAGAGCGGCTGCAAAAAAAATCATTTACACTTGTTTCTCATAAAAAAAATATTTGGCAGGGAGGAAAACGGGACCATTTGAAATGGCTTCACTATCCGCATTATTGTTATTATTATTATCTATTGCAGATCTCAGTACATTTCTTTTCTCGGATCTCGATAGTCCATAGTCGATGCTCCGTTTTACACCGTACTACATTTATTATGTACATAATACATAAAATATTACAGATGTTTACAGTAGTCGATACTACGTACACAGTGACGGAGGATGAAAAGAAAGGGAGAAAGTCAAAACAGAGCAAGAAAAACAGACACAGATACAGGTGTGAGTATTGTGTAGCAAATACAAATACAAACTTTTCCTATTGTGTAGAATCGGGCAAGTCTTTTCTCACTGTGAATTGTGTACACTATACACTAGGCATTGCAGATGTAGCATAAAGTTTATACTACATGCAAGAATTTCAGTATGTTGTTTGTTGTTGGTCGGTTGGTGTCTAGTATCTAGTGTCTAGCATAAGGCAGCGTGACTATTGCTATCAACTTGAGAATCCACCGTTGTGCTTGTGTTCATCGTCCTGGTCGTGGATGATACCTTTGGGAGTAATTTGATTCGAAAGGCAAATCTAATACTAGAACTGGGTATTGTAATGAAATGAAATGGAAACGAATGCACCATCCAACTATTATTTTACTTTTGAGAAAAAACGTTTTCTCAGTCTCTTTCCATTCCTTTTCAACTTTCTCCTAGGATCTCTGTCTGCTTTTTCTGTTTGTTGTTTTTGTTTACGTGAGGCTGGATAGCTGTACATTGTACAGTGTGCATTATACATGTGGGAAATGGGACAGTGAAGTTATTAAAGTATTTTGTTGGTGTGGGGGAAAAGTCTTCATTTTTGTTTGTACAGTAATTACTAAACTTAGCTTCTAATCTGCATATAGGTCGACATTTCACCATCATGTTTTTATAATAATCTCAAGAACTATCAGTTAAATATTAAAAATGATTAATTCAAAACTACATTTAATAGAGTATCATATCGTACCTCGAGTGGTCGAATTAGAGCGAAGTGAAGAGAGATCCGAACTGCCGAGGGAGAAGCGAGGAGCACTTCTTGTGATCTCAAAGATTGAAGACTCTGTATAAACGTCATAGAGCGTCCCTGTACATTTGACTTGCATCATTGAGAAAGATTCAGGTAATTCAAAAGTCATTGTAGAAATTGTCGTTGAGACAGTCGTGTCATTTGTGTCTGGAACAGAAAATGTCCAGATTTTCTCAGGACGTACCTAAAACAGAAAGAAAAATATCATTGAACAATTTAAATTATTTAGCACTGAAAAAAAATCACTTATCTGTATACATGTTAACAATATAAATATCAGTATCAAAATTAATATTTTACCGCATGTTATGTGTACTACACAATTTAAATGCCGTTTGTGACATAAATAATAAAATAATTTTTATCATTAACCAACAAATCATCAAATCTCTTGACGCTCTCAGTTTATGATTTATGTTTCTATTTCCTTTATTACACATTATAATGTACATTAATGGCAAGTACAGGTTTCACATTGCACCTTGTACGTTGCTCCAGATTAAAATCTAAAGTGTAGTTAAACTATTGAAAAACTCATCCGATTAACTATCAAACATATAACTTTGGCCTGCTTTTTCTTCCTTCTCCATCTTCACAGAACGTAGAATGTAGACTCTACACTACAGGCTAGAAACTACAGGATTTTAAATTCAGAGTAACGGGAGTTTTCGTGAGTTTCCGCTCCAAGTTTCAAATAATTAGTAACAGAATAATTTTAGTCGTGCTCCTGCTTGAGCTCGTGCTCCTACTTGTAGACTTGAACTAATTGAATACCTTCTACAATGGGCCTAACAAGTAACAAGTTTCCTCTGCAAAATATAATTGCTGGAAAAAATTTAAGGGGAAAAGTTTGTTTGTTCTTACACTCATTTTCTCTCTCACATTTTCAGGAGAAAGAAGGACGAACAAAAGAAAGCACAAACTCAATAGCTCAACCGAACAGAGTACATAATAAACCCGGTATTTACACTGTAAACCGTACACTGTGCACACAGCACATAATGGCGTAGTAACTAGGCAAGTTTTCCATTTTCCATCAATCCTTTTCCCTTCACTTTTCTTAGCATTCAAGTTGGCGTTGGCGTTGGAATCGGCATCAGAATCGGGTGGAGATGAACATTTCCATATTTTGTCTGTTTTAAAGTTTCTACCATTATACAAGTAGTCTTTTTCTTTACTCCATTCAGCATTTTATCATACTATTCTTTGAAGTCAGTAACTACAATCTAGAATCTAGAATGTAGAATCTACAACGTATTTATCCTGTGTCCTGTGTGTGCAAAAGTAAATCTGTGCATTTTAAAGTATTTTACAAGAGAGATTATATCTCGACAATGTTTGTGAATGAAACGTTAGACATTATACAGTAGGCAGACTCTTTGTGGTTTAATGTATAAATTATGCATCTGTATCTACATCAATCTGTTATGCATTATATATGTACGCCGATGAAATTGTTTATAATGTACTCATGTTGTTGATATTTCATCTTTGAACTGTAGATTAAAGAGGAGAAAGAAATATGAAAATGAAAATGAAAACATGTAAATACATGGAAATGGGAATGGGAATGGAAGGGAGATGATAGGATTGAGAGGCAGAAAGAGAGGGAGAGGGACAGAGAGAGAAAAAGGAGTCAGGGGAAACATGTTAAATTAATAATACTTCCCATTGACGAATTATTCAGCAACATATGCAAAATCAGAGCGTGTCGATGGGGATTCCAAAAAGGAAGACAACCCCATGAAAATATCATGTACAATGTACAATCTACATACTGAATCGTGATATACATTTCGGTGGGTGTGTGTTTGTCTGGATGTCTCTCTAGTCTCTAGGAAAAGGAGAAAGGAACGAGAAGCTTCATCTCTAACCAAAGAACGCCGGCGGGATTTCTAGCTAGCTAACTTTTGGTTGTCATCATTAGAGCTCATTTGTGGTGAAAGAAGTACCACAGAGAACACCCACATGGACATGTACTCTGTACGCTGTACTGTAAACTATAGGACGACGTAGATGCATGTACACTGCACATTATATTTTACATGTAAACCAAGGTATTACGTGCATAAATATAATATGTATCCAGTATCCAGCATGCACATTGTACATATTTTAACATGAATAGACCACGTTGCATGTTGTACCAGGAAAAATTCGTCAGTTTCCGTTCCCTCTTACTTTTCTGTATGTGAATTTTAGAGTGTAGATGGTAGATTTTGTATCCTTTTTTTCCTCCTGCATATTTCACAAGAGTAAATAATAATAATAATTACAAAACTTGTACAAAGTAGTTACCAGTTACCATTTACTAGTAAATTTTTCCACAAGAAAAGTAAAGAGTGCACTACAACTATTCTATATCTATATAAAATAACACCCACAACATTTTCCTCTTCCTTTTCTAAATGGTTTTGTTACACTTTGCTAGCACATTGGATAGGCCTACACTGGCCTACTGTCTTTTGTATTCTGTATTCCTGCTAATACGTTTACTTGCATTTCTTTTCTTAAGTCGTGCTTCAAAATCCAGTTTGAACAAAGGAAGGTGTATTATAGGGCTAAATAAATGAGTAGATAATACAACTACAGCATACAGAAGGATGGACCGACAAACTCTTTTAAATTTCGGACTTTAGACCATAGCATATACAATATAGAATAGGGAGGGATGATAAAATTTATGAATTGCCTCCCAAAAAAAAGTTTCACTCCAAACAGAAAATATTATGGCTATGGCTATGCTCATCGTGAGAACCTTGAATGTTTTTAGCTGTGTAGCTACTCTCTTCCAGCTCCACCTTAAGCTTTACTATATTAAATATTTCAAAAGTGCGTAAAGCTTGTAGATGCTTTATAGTTTTAGGATCAACTACTTGAAAACATGGCTTCTTTTCTTTTCCCTCCGCTCTGCTTTCACCCTGTCTGTGTTTGTGTTGGTATTTCTGTTTTATCATGTCATGCTTTCCTCATTTTTCCCCGTCTCTGTGAGTGAATTTCAGTCTATAGTCTATAATACATAAACTATTTACCATCGCCCATCTTTCTACTATCAGTAGCAAGTATCTACTATAGAACAAGGTGGAACATGGTATGTGAACCTAGAATAAGAGATAGAATAACACAAGGCAGAAGGGTATCCCACCGATGTTTTAGAAACATGTAAAGCTCGTCATCTGCTCTCTGTCTATTTTTGTAGTCACACAGTCTACAGACTGAGCTGGGGAAAGAGCAAAAATGTATTTTGGAAATTTCTTTTGATGTAGAAAAGAGCCTGCGGGACGACAGCTGACAACAGACAACAGACAGGCCGACAACATATGTATACATATACAAAGGTACATGTAGAATGTAGAAGGTAAAACGTAGAGTCAGGGAGTGGAAGCGACTGGGCCGTTTTTACTACATCAGGAATGCAGTGAAAGTGAAAGTGAAAATATGTTTCATGTAAATATACAACATACAAAATGTGCATTATATTATCCATGTTTATTCACCTTTGGGAGGATACTGAAAATTCCTTGAATATTGAAAATATTGATTAGAAAAACCTGATCATGGGTATAAAAACAACATAACGGTGAGCTATACATTGTACATTGCAGTTTGAAAAGATGTGAAAGTGGTACGTTCAAAAGAAAGAGGAAGGAGAGGAAATGAACGAAACCAATGCAAAACCAAAGTCGACCCGTATATATTCATTCAAGTTGTCAAGTTGTCGTGCCGTACTTTTCCCATTGCAGTTTCACTTTAGGTTCTAAGGGATGCAAAAACGTATAGTGTACAGTATAAAATTCGTTGTGTGTTTTGTACCCATTTTTTCTTCTTTCAAAGTTCCTTTACCAAAGTATCAGAGTGTTATGTATTATGTACACGTGGGTGAAAAAATCTGGTAGACCGTGTACTTTGTACTGTGTACTGAATGGTCTAAAATTATGTTGGTCTGCAGTCAATGGAGTCATTGGTTTTTATAGAAATGATGAAGCGCAGAGCAGTAGAATATGAAGACGCGGACTCTTTCTGCGACATACATTTGATCATGATCCATATCTACTGAGAATTGAGAGTGGATAGTTCATTTTTTAAAGGAATAGTAAGACTTCTTGCTGGGTTAAAAAACTCTGAATATTTTAGCTTTATCTATATTTACCACTCAAAATGATTAAAATTTCACATTAGCTGACCACTATTCAAGGAGCACCTTTTTTTTAAATAACATATATTTGAGATTTAAAGGTAAGGAAAAAGGTAAATGGATTTAGAATAAATAAATCCCAAGCTCACAGCCGAATATTCATGAACAAGTTCTCTTAAATTTTCGGTCCATAAACCAACTTCCTCCACTGATATGCGTCACATTTTATTCAGCATTTTATTTACCACAGTTGATATTTTACCAATTTTTTTCCATAATGAGATGTGACGGGAACAAACGTCTTTTGAATACACATAAGAAAACATCGTGACGAATTCTTTGGTTATTATTTACTATTTACTATACATGTTTTGTGCAGAACAAATAAGGAAGTGTTTTTATTTTGAGCTTTGAGCCTGGAGGCAAGGCTCCCTATTCAAAACAAAATTGCGTACCTGCAAATTCATAAAAACGTACGATCTACGGCCATTATAGAGGTTTCTTTAACAAAACAGCAAAACAGAGGCAGAGACATGTACACACTTTTTAACGTACGAGTAATCGAATGCAAAAGGATTCTTCTTTCTTCTGCGTAGATTCAAGATTCTATATTCTAGATGAAAGGACGGCGAGATAGGTCCCATTACATTTTTTATTCCATTTTGAATGGAAATGAAATGGTGACGGGGAGAACATCGCAGAAGAAGAAGGACAATGACAAAAGTAGAAGGAGACAACAGACTATTCACTTTACACACTGGCAATGAAGAGATTTTTCAAGAGAGTTTTCTCTCTTGTTGTCAGCACTTGGCCGTTGTTATCGTTCTCAGCATTTCTTTCTTCTTCTTCCTTCTCCATGATGCAGTCCGTGTGCAATGAAATTTTATGAGGTTTCTCTTCAAAGGTAGAGCATATACTTATGTACAATTTTTATGAAATAACGATCTTGAGACTGTACGAAAATACGTTGAGCGTTATGCGTTAACGTTCACATCAAATTAAAGCCCCGTAGTAACAATTTGCATTCCGCTCAAATATCGATAAAATTTTCCCGTTTTCATGTCGTTTGTTCTGTATTCTGTAAATGGAACTGGCTCTACATTTTATACCAGATACACTACAAATATTTTGGTCCTAGCTTATCTACTCCCATTTTGCTTCCCCTATGAACAATTCCCTGTATATTTTATATTTACTACAAACCCTTTGCAGCCGTAGGTTTTACACATATTTGTATTAGATATTATTTATTCTGCGTAAAAAATACTTGAATACTCTATGCTCAATTAACACGGTTCTCAAAATTAGTAAGTACAAAAAGGAGAAATGAAAAAATATTTTACCTCCTGATCTCCAATGTACCATGTGATATTAGCAGGTGGAGAAGTTCGGCCTATGGAACAATTAGCCGTAATTTTATCTCCAGGGTTGAAAACTTCTTGGTTTAGCGATAATATCGGACTGCCGTAGCCCACTTCTGTAATGGAAAAAATGAATATGGAAAAATCAGTGCATCATCATTATTACTACTATTGTTATTATTTTGGTATTATGCACTGGCAACGGAACTGAAACTGAAACTGGCAGTGGCAGTGGCATTGGGAAAATAATCAATTTGGTCATGCGTGTATTTTTATTCTGATGCAAGAGCACTCGCTCGAATAACCATAAACACAATCCGTTACACATGTCGTTTTTCGAGTAGCCCATTTCCCGCTTGCCGCTTGTCCTCCGTCGTTTGTAGTTTGTATAATATTTAATATAACCATAAAACATTATCATAAGAGCATACTAATAAAAATCCACAGCTGATACAAGATACAAGATGCAACACAAAGCGCAATGCTCAACACTCAACAGTGGCAAGGGAGGGGATGGGGTGGGAACGCAAGGAAATTTGTCTTGTTATTACAAGCTGTGAATGTGTAATGTGTAATATGAGTACATTAAAAGTCTCTTCTATACTGTCACAACAAACTTGACTTGAATGAAGGATGTGTAATGTGTAGCGCTTAGTGCGTCGTTTGTAGTCCATTTGTCTCTATTGTAGATCGAGATGGATAGATAAATAGTACTAGAAGCTGGAACCGCAACAACATGAACTACGAACTAGGAACTAGGAAATGATAATGAGGTAGGGAGAAAAAGATATGCCGATGATCATGATGATCATGATGACAATCACAAGGAAAATGATGATACTTCATGCACCATGCAAAAAAGGAATAAATTTCAAAGCTATCAATTTCCCCTCTCATAATAATGACACATGGACGATCTGCGTTGAGCTGAACTGAGCTGAGCTAAGTTGAGAGAGATAAGGAATGAAAAGATCTACATTCAGTGTTCACTGTTCACTAGGCTTTGAAACAGATACAGCTAGACAAACTAGTTGAAAGGAAAGATAATCATTGTGATTGATGATTGACTCACTGACTAAGTGAAAAGGACTAGAAGCTAGCGACTAGAGACATGAGACTTGAGACTTGAGACTTACTTAACATTCATTTATACAAAGAGCATTGTACAATCTACTATCTGTTTTACATAGAGAACATGTGTAGTATGTAGTGTGTAACGTGTAAGTTTATGACTACCGGTATGAGAAAGGAAAAGGAAGGAAATTCAAACCCACATTATTATAATTTCCCCTGGAATACATTGTAAAGCCAGGCCATGTAATAGTTAATAGTTTTTAAACGATGATGGTGATAAAACTTATTATTATTTAAATTGTAAAACCAACTCGGAAAAGTATTGAGACTTGAGACCTCTGAAATTCTACTGTCCATTGATTTCCACTGGAATTGCAAAGCATGGTAAATAATGGTATTACCGTAGGTAACTAAATTTTTACCCATGTCGTACATGTAGATTATAAACAAAATACCAATACCATGACATGGCCCGGGTAACTATTTGGTCAACATACGGTAGACAATGTAAAATTCTAAAGAGAGAATCATCATCATCATCAATAGTTGTAATTATATTCCGGCTTTTCACTTGACCTACCAATGTACCATGTTCCGAGAACTGCTGGCATTCTGCATCCTACATCCTACACTATACACAGTGTTCAATACAAAATACAAGGAAAGCTTCCATTAGATAAATACAGATATTACTACTCGACGACTCTGCTCATTCGCCCTTTGTTCCCTTGTTTTCCGAGCGTAATTTATGCTGTATTGACTTATGCTAATGTCTAATGTCCCTCATTCTCTGTTCACTGTTCACTGCAAGTTGATGGTAGATACTAGATACATTGGTTTTCTTTGTAGATTGTATTTTGTAGGCTGTACAAAGCTCGTGTTTGATGTTTCATGTTACTTTTACTTTTCACTGTGAGAATGATATTGTCAGTCTCGAGTTATTCGGATACAACACATGTAGAACTTTATTCAGAGCAAAATGTAGAAGTGACCTCGCA
>JAQGBH010007670.1:0-10686 GCA_034698265.1 Sminthurinus aureus | reverse complement strand
TTATTATTAGCTTTTAAATTGTTCAGGACGAAAGAGTGCAACAGATGCAAATCAGAAGAGTCTTACTAAAGTCTAAACAGTCATTGACATTTCGCAGAAGAAAAATAAAGTGTACAATACAATACAATATGTTTACAGAGAAAAAAACTCCTTACTGGCAAATGGCCTAAAAGGGAAGTAATACTTTCTGAGACATATAAAATTGATCCAGTACTTGTTATAACAGTGATGAAACCATCCAGCGCCTGAAAATTTTACATTATATTTACATACATTCAATATTTATTAAATGAATTTTTCCTTGCTGATTACATAAGTACTCGTAAATATTATGAATAATGAACCCAAAATATTTAAATAATAATTATTTACTATTGCACTATAATTTAAAAAGAAAATTAAACTAACTTCCAACATAAGGTGAGTAAATTCTTCATTAGAAAGAAAACTTGGTTTCCAGTTTTCTTGAGTCTCTTGAACTTGTGACTGGCAGGCCAATTCTATCAATTTAATTTTAAAGCAAGTAAATATCATGCATTAAACATTGGAAAGTGTAAAGAATACGGAATTCCACATGATTTACAATTTACAACGTATAGTGTTAAGCTTGCAGAAATTGTTTTATCAACAATCAACACTTAAAATTTAAAATATCTGTAGAAATGTGCTCTCTCAATTCTCAATGCAATGATAGAATCAGTTGAGGGTTCATTCACATTGATTCAAAGTATGATTAGTGATCAGTACTTTGTTTATAGTAAGGTAACAAGTACAAGGTATGGAAAAATATCTATACCATTGTGAGATTTGAGGAAAGAAATGGTAGCTTTGAGAACTGTTGACTTGTCCATTTTTCTGGGTGAAGTTGAGACCATGGAACAGAGTTCATTGATGAGGACATTGAATTGATCCCGTCTTTTCTTCTCGGACAAATTTCTGGATTTTCTTTTGGACTCATCTCGATCATCTCCACCGCCGTCTTCAGTTGTGTCTTCATCACTATCCATATTCATGAATGATTTGTTACAATCATTTCTAAATGAACAGAATTAAATACAGAATACAAACGTAGTTGGATAAACATATGATGGAGCGAAAAATAAACAAGATTGTGATAGCCTGAATTAAAATTAATGATGATAAGGTGTATCATATATCATATCGTATATATTATACATTACACGCTGCATGCTGCATACTATGCTATTTATCTATTCATACATACCCCGTACTCCGTGCACTTTACAAATCGTTCATAAAAAACATTCCGTATGTTTTACATTTCACATTTCGCATGCTTTTGAATTCAAATGATTTTGTATAAATTATAGGGCATTTGTAATATATTAATTTGCAACGTTATGGTAAAAAACCATAATAACAACTATATGAAATACGTATCTACGAATTACGAATGGTGTATAAATTATAAATACTCGTAATATAATACGTGGTTATTGACTACTTATGACGTACAATATCCTATATTCTATGTATATTAAAATATATATAAAACCTTGCACAACCCTCAATAAAAATTAACGACATGATGATGACAATCGGCTTATATACTGGAAAACACTCAAGTTTTAAATTTCTGACCTTGCTCACTACTATCAAAATTTTAGCTGTATAACACTTGCCCTTATTATAACTCAACTCTGCTTACTACTTACTACTTACTACACCCTACACAAAAAGTTTCTGATTGAAAAAATCCTTGCTACTAAAGAACTGTGCTATTTACCATTTACGACCAAAAAGGAACCACATGATTTTTTTGGACAGAAAATACAGGGTATTTTGCCTACATACCATACATACATGCATAAAGATTCAGAACTCATATACTTGAACCATTGAAAATTAAATCAAAGTATAAAGTGTAATATTCAGCATTCAGTGAAGCGTTCTAGATTTTACATGTTAGTTGCACAGAAAGTTTTACACTCCAATGTGCAAAAGTGAATGGGTGTCACTTTCAGATTATCTCTTCTCTCTTCTGCAAACTTTTCATCCCAAAATAGAACGGTCAACCTTGTCAATGGTCAGTTAAGACAACAACCTTCGTCGAGCTACTGGTAACTGGACACTGGATCTTTGACCACAGAGCTTTAAAAACTCGTTAAAATGTTTGAATTGATCCATTCTCCATTCTACATTTTACATATGCGCGCACATCTTATATCTGATGACAACTTTTTTTATCCATTACATACACGAATCTTGGAATTTTCCTACATTTTCAGTGAAGGTTACTTTGGATTTTTGAATTCAATCTCCCATGTCCCATGTTACGAGCTATCAAAATACGATTAAAAACTGCTGCATTTCATCTGTTCATACTTCGTACTTCATACAATGAGAACCAGGGGAGAGAATAGGGAATAGAGAATTGATAAGGTTGAGAATTTTTCAGTGGGATAGTACTTTAGTACAAAACCGAGCTTCCAATCTCGGTTTTGAGCTCTCATATAATTAACACGTAAATACCATGGAAACTAAAACGAGATTGGAAGCTCTTCCACGGGGCAATTCAAATAGCAAATAATAGTATATATCCTACATCTTACATCATGTTGTCTGTCCATTTTTATTCACTTTTAAGTGAGTGAGATATTATGTAGAAAGTAGAAACTTGTAGAAAATTGATAAATTGGACAGACAAAAATCAAGCTATAAACATTTCATAAACCGTCTATAAATTGAGAAACATTTCTCGGGGCTTTTCATGATTACAACAAATGATAAGAGTCCATAAGTCCATAAACATTTCCACGGTTCACAATAACAATAACAACAACAGCAACAGCATCAACAAAATGTTGAAAATATTGAAAAGTATATCTATATCTGCATGGAAAGTGAATTGTGAAACACTCGGAACATTAGCCGTTCTCGTTCTCATTCTCGTCATCCGTAATCAGTAGATATGTTATAAAACAACGTGCAAAGTGCAAACGATAGACGAATATCGTATGCCGTATTCTTCTTGTACTGTACAATGTACAATATGCAATCTTAGAATATCGTGGTTGATAAAACAAGAAGCACAATTGAACTTGACTCATACAAACGAATTTTGAAGAACAAAAATAATACCATCTTCTATTGACTATTGAGTGCCGTTGTAGCGTCAAATCAGGAAGTAATAATGATAAAAATAGATAGTAGATATAGTAGTAATGTATAATATTATGTAGATATAGATAAAAAAACAATTATTACAATACTTACAAGGATCTTCGTGAGCCTGAATCGGAAATTTTCGCACTTCCCGTGTAGCTCATAACTCGAGCGTTTGAGCTTTTCTTCCTGTGTTTCTCCTCGAGCTCCTGTTTTCCCCTTTTCAATTTCTATTTCGGGTATTTTTATTTGACTTTGTAGATTTTGGACCGCGTTCCCACACAAATTAATGACAATAATGATAATAATAATAATAGTAGTATTAGTAGTAGTAGTTATCGTAAGTATTGTGTAAAATAATAATGACTCTAATGATATTAGAATACACTGGCGCGCAGCACTATATGTATTAAAATAGTAGTAGTAGTAACAATAATAATAGTTATGATTATAAAATCTTCTCTTTCCTATATGCCCTGCTTGGTCTTCTTCTCTTGTGTTATTTTGATCACATGTACAAAGATTAGTTTTCTTAGTCTTGGCCGTCGTCGTAGAAGTAGTAGTAGCAATAGAATTTGTATTAATAGTACTAGTAGACGTATTACTATTAGAATTAAGTTTCGTAGAGATTATGACGTGGTCGTGTTCAATAAGTTCCATTATGTCCGATAGACCCAGACCCAGAGTCCACAGAAGAATCACAATTATTTAATAGCAACCCTGTGATTAGCACATCCAGAACCATAATACTACAATTTATATTATGGTAAATTGTCACTGATTCTCCTTCCTCTTTTTTCTAAATTCTAAGTATTTCTCTTTTCTTCCTTTTCACTTATGTATTACGTATATAAATATATGTATGCGTTATGCGTACAAATTACAAATGGAATATGGAATGATCAGTGATTGTATTAGTATAATATTTTGTAGTAATTATTATTATTATTACATTAAATGTATAACATTTTTTATTTAATTAGCTCTGGGATTTTTTTATACACATTTACGGGATACCTTTATAATATTTCCTCTCTTTCTCTTCTCTTGATTCTTGATTATATGGCTTATGTAACTTATGTAAATATATTACATTATATTATTTACTATTATGTGTATATGTATATTTCTGGATGGCTATTAATTTTCTTCTAGTTGAAAGTTGAAACACATGCTGACTGCTGACTGGAGTGTGTAAACTGAGCAATATTATTATTACATAGTATATTGACGTTGCAGACTTGACATTCTTTATAAATTAACCCACTTGAGCACTTTTGTTGTAATTTGGAAATGAGTAAAATCAGTACAACTCTTATTCTTCTTCTTCTTATTTGTATCACTTTCAATGTAGAACATTTTTCCACATGTGAATTAAATTTCCAAATTAAGGAATCGATTTGACTTTTTGATTCCAATGGAATGGAATGGAATGAATTGTATTCGCTATTCGCTTGGAATGGGATGTGTACATTTTAGATTTTAGATTGTACATGTTACATGTTCAGTATTGAGTATCGAAATAAGAAATAAGGATGAATGATGAATGAATCAAATGAATGGAAGAAGGAGAGAAATGGGGAAAACAATATTGAGAATTGAGAATTCAGGATTGAGGTTCACATCACACGATACGATAGATTATACGATATTATTATGATGATGATGATGATAGGATAGTAGATAGTACACAATATACAATGACGATGGCTACCTGGATATTCAATAACACTATACGTTGTTATATAACATACACAAGGGACTGCTTTGTGAACTGAGCAGTGACTGAGAAATGTATAATGTATACGGTAGTGTGTAGTTTGTAGTTTGCAGTTTGTTGTGTGAGTGAGAGTGAATAGATAATAATATAAGGGGGGGAAATCATATATATACTAATGTCTAATGTGTGTATTGTGTATGTATGGATATCTGCAATTATATAATTGTAGTTTGTAGTATACTATTGTATTTAGCTCGAGTTTGTTGGTTGGTAATGGTTGTTGCAATTGTAGCTGTTGTAGTAATAATGATAGTGATAGTAATACTTGACTACTTCTATGTGTAATGTTTAACGTGTAATGTGCTATGTGTGATGTATAATGTATAATGTACAATGGATGCTTGATAGTTGCTATTTGATATTTCGTATTTGGTATATGAATACGAACAACTTTACTACAACTATTTATCCGCAACGTAACGTAACGTCATGTAAACTAAAGTAAAAACTATACTAGTAGGATACTAGTAGCATAAAAAAATGTTACTGTAAAATAATGCAAGGTAGACTAGAAGACCGACCACTTATTGTCTATTTAATATTTAATATTTTTGTTGTATTTTATCTACATACTCCTTTTTTTTATTGTGAAGGCTAACTTCTAACTCATATATCTATCTGTATTCTGTTTCTCCCTCTCTCTCTCTGTCTTCGTTATTCTCTATTAAATTAAACTAGCTTTTATAAAACTACCTCCTGGGCTTATAATATAATATATGACAGAGAACAACTGTGTACATTAAAACCTGAATCTAACCATCTATCTATCAGTCTGTCTAGCTATCTCTATCTATCTATCTCCTATCTATTCGTCGTAGTCGTCTTATTCTTCTTCTTCTACTTCTCCAATAGCTATACACTCGTTATATCAGTATAATAATATATTATATATTATCAGTTTAAAATGTACAATCGCTTTGACTATATTCTATTTAGTTGATCCAAGTGTGGATGTGTGTGTCTCTGCCTCTGTGATTGTGGATTGTGTACATACATAAAAAAAAGAAAGAGTGAGTGAGTGAGAGAAAGATTTCGTCATAATAACAATAAACATACACAGTACAAAATCAAAGCTACAAATCAAATACAATGCATTCGACCTCTGCCTCTTCTTTTTGCTATTCTTTCCATCTAATAGGAAAATCAAATCTTTCAATGTCAATTCTAAAAAAAACCCTTTGCATTTAAATGCAAACTAGCACCGATCTATAATCATTTTACATGTCATTATTAGTAAATAGTCGTAACTGTCGTAAAACTGAATAACCAGTACCGCTACTACTACAACTACATCTGCTACTACTGCTACTACTACTACTACAACTACTAAAACTTAACTAGCCGTAGTAAGGATACGTGGTCGGGTAGTAGAAGAAGGAGGAGGAGGTCAACTAGAAAACAAAACAAGAGTTTACTATCACACTAAACTCAATATACGACAAATAAAAATGGTATGAATCAAGTTCTACACACTTGAATGTACACTTATATCTGCATGTTGGGGAGCACTAATGAAAACAAACACCATTTTATATGTATATTATACAGTGTGAAGTGTGTAATAATAGTAATGATAGGTATAAGTTGATGAAAACTTTTTCTGTTATGTTATGTTATGTTATGCGATGTTGAATAATATTGTGTTATGTATAATATATTATGATGACTGGTAGGTGCTACTATGATTTTATGGTATCTCTCCAGTATCCAGTAGTCAGTCAGATTCTAAACAGGTAAACGGATGGATGGATGTACACGAAAGATACGTGACTTATTCACTTAAAACTCTGTTACCACTAAGCCTTCCTTTTTACAACTACTACTGTCAAACTAAACGAAAATGTACAAATATCTAAAAACACACCGGAGGACGATGATGTTGATGACGATGGAAAATAATGCAAAGGCAGAAGCAAAGTAGTACGTAGAGAGAGAGAGAGAAAAGCTCTAGAAAAACCTAGCTGTTAGATTTTCAAGGCAGCTAACATAACCTAGATATCAGTAGTAGCAGTTCTAGTGGAAGTCGTCCTAGTCCAAGTCCTCGTTGTAGTTTAGTTTAGTTGAGCTGAGCTGAGTTGAGCAGGAGGAGGAGGAGATAGTTATGTATATGCTCGTAAAACTAGTAAATAATATCATGCAATATAATGTGTTCCTATAACTGAACAAAACAGAACTTCAGAATACAGAGAGAGAGAGAGAAATTGAGAACTGAATCAGGAAAAAGCCACTAACATGCTATAAACACTAACATTTTCAAGTACATAATATTATATATCTAGATTCAGTTATCACTACAACCTACAAACTACATATTTACGCTGTGCTCTCTCTCTCTCTCTCTCTCTCTCTCTCTCTCTCTCTCTCCAGTTGAACAGGCTACAGTAATGTACATGTAACATTGGAATACGCAATTATGTACTGTCACATACATGTACATTCATTCAGCTACAATTCTATGTATACATTTTGTAGATATTATGTACCATGTTTCTTGTACAATATGAAATAGACATGACTGTCGATGGCAAGTCTTCGTGAACTGAGCAGAGAGAGAGAGAGAGAGAGAGAGAGAGAACTTTTCAAGTTTCATATTATTATTATTAGTACATGTAATGAATATATTGCTACGTCCTTAGTCAGACAGACAGCCGAGTCGTCAGTCATTTCAACAGTGCGCAGATCCAGATCCAAGTCGATAAAAAACATAAAATACCTTTAAAAACCTTTATACAAAGTTTTCTCTTCAATTTTCGCCATATACAGTTGTACGTTTGACGATCCGAGAAGACTGAGACTGAGGAAAGAACCATCATCATTTTCTAACCTCCGCATTTCTCTTTCCTCTTTTCCCTCTCTCTCTCTCTCTCTCTCTCGCTCAGCTTCTCTTTCTCTTTAAAAAAAAAGGGAAAGAATTTCTACCTCCATTTCCGTTCGTATTTCGTCCACTATCCTTTTACTTTATTATTTTGAAAACAAAATAGAAATCTACGTTCGATAATATATTCATACTTTTTGGCGTACATTCATTATCTCGCATCTCTCGTATCTTCTCGAAAGAAAATAATAATAATAATGATGCTAATGTTGCCATTATTTTTAGTCACAAACATCATTCAATCAAATAATGATGATGGTTCATTTTCATTTTATATCTACCGCAACGGAGAATATATATATATATGTAGAAGAAGACGTCCAAGTTTTGTTGTACATATATATAATATGTAACATGTTTGTTGTCGATCTAAAACATGTGTTGATAATACGCAGAGAGAGAGAGAGAGAGAGAGATGTGTACAAAACCAGCCTTGTCGAATATGTGTGTCAATAAAAATCTCTTACGGGGAATATCTAAGATAAAAAAAATTGAAAGTCCAAAGGTCAAAGACAGACAGAGGTAAAGTTTTCCCATTAATGACGACACGATACAACCTCCATATCACTGCTAGGATATACTTGCATGTTGTATATTATGCTGTTTATACTGGCTGGACATGAAATAAAATATGAATTCAACTGAATAAAAGATGAACAGAAGGGAAATGAGTTGAAACATAAAAAAAACGTGAAAAGCTCTTTCGTATTTCATATTATTCTATCCTGCACTTTTACATGCTAAAAGGTATGTAATACTAATTAAAAAGTATCATACACATAGATGTGTATGAAACCTTTTTGTGAATTGCGAAAAATGAAAAAAACTATACATCTAGTTTTTTAAAACACAAAAACATTCATATTAGAATAACAAAAAAGAGAGTCGATACATGTGATGAAATTTCATGACAATGGCAATGGAAATGTCGAGATTTGTGTCATCATCATTGACAAACCAACTCTTTTGTAACGAAATGTACATTTATACGGAGAGGTACATGCATGAAAGCCATATTGCACCTTGTATAACAAATAACAAGACCACACTGCAGTTTCTCTAGAACCAAAAACAGGCCATTCGATAAAGAACATCACGAATCACGAGTCTATATTTTTGTAGTAACGTTTTGAGAGGTTTTTATCTTTGGTGCTCCGAAATTTATTAATTTGAGCTTATATTTGGGCCAAAATTGTTCCAGAGTCTTGTTCAGCCTTTACAGAATCGAAACGAATTCGATTCAATAAAAAAACTTGAAACATAAAATGTGACTCATGAAAGTTAAATCATAATTGAACAAACAAAAATCAGTGCTCCTGGGCTCCAGAGGTTGAAATTTTGGAATCCGATGTGACCTTCGGCAGTTAACAAAAAATTTGGTGGCTCCTTGTACTTTGACTTACGAATTTTCCCCACAAATTTAAATGTGTTCTTTTCTCTTTTGAATGAGACATGGATCAAAAAATTATGAGGCTTCCGAATAAAAAGTTGTATTTTATAACAGTGGTTGTTAATATAAGTGAACATTGTCTATTTCTAAAATGCCTGGATTGGGCTCATTCATTTTTTTCGTTTTCGTTTTTCTCGGTCTTTCACAATCTATATTTTTCAGTCACAGTTTCTATATAATTTGCCTTCTTTACGTATATGTAAACATTATACCTCATACTAGTGATGTACATATTATACTATTCTTGGAGTGTTATACCCGTTATATAATCCAAAATCCAATATTCATTATACATGCCAACCAGAAAAGTCGACAAAGAGGAAGACAAAGAGATATTTGGTTTGCTGAGAACAAAGATCAACCACTACATCTTTAATATCTATATATACAGTTTTAATGAAAAACAGAAACTGCATACACTGTAAACGGGGAAAAAGTCTTCAAGGAAACCGAATTCTGGATTGAATAGGAGTGTAAGATACATATCTATCAGCCAGGAAAAATAGCAAAAACATCAACCACGAAACTTGTCTTGTCTTTTTTTTGTATAGCAAAGACCTAAAGAATATGGAATGGTATATTATTATTATGTACAAGCATCTTCCTACATTTATGTATAAATTTGGTGGAATGAAATGACGGGAGAGACTCTTTCTTACAAAATGTATTTTTTTGACTTTTAAATTACGATTCAGATATATATTAACAGTATTGAGAATTGAGACTGTATCATAAAATACATTGCGAGAGAAGAGAGAAGGCACAGCGAGCATAAAAAGTTTATAAATAATAATAATATTCAGAAGGAAATCTAATATCCCCTTCAATGCATTACTACAATCCTATGACTACTACATGTTACCATTTTATTAAAATAAGTTACTATTTCTATATTATTTCTTGTGTTTTATGAAAATATCCATAGGATAAATATATGCATAAAACAAAGGACTGAAATTCAACTTCTCATTCTGTGTGTGTACAGTGTACACACGAATACCGAACAACCAAGATGGAAGATGGAAATTCCAATTCAAAGAGATTGAGGACGGCTCAACTTCATTTTATATACATCTTATATAAATTTAGTACAGGTTAAAGGTACAGAATAATGATGGAAATCAACACCAAAAATTTCTCTACATCCATCAACCTGAACAAACAGAGATCAGGCTACATTTATAGACATGTGAACCACTTCAATCAAAGTACAAGAAGTTTGATATATGTAGTAATAGTAGAGAGCGAGCGAGATGAGAGAGAGAGAGAGAGATCAGGCATATTTGCGAAAACGTATACCGTAGGACACAAATCAAGTACTATGAGAAAGATCCTTCCAGAAGCATAATACACGTTCATACACGTTCAAGTCTCTTATATATGTGGGATTATCTATGAAAAACAATCTAAAGGAACTTTATAATTTATGCGCTGCAATCGCAGAAAAAATAGAGC
>JAQGBH010007669.1:0-10686 GCA_034698265.1 Sminthurinus aureus | reverse complement strand
AATGGAATCATATGACTGCCATTAAAATTTCATGTCAAAGAAACCCCTTTGGGATTTCCAATTTTATTTTGAAACTTACTTTCTTCCATTCTACAATCTACAATATATATGTAAAATGTAAAACTTTTCTCTTATACTCATTTTGTGAGTGATGTCGAGTACAGATGTTAAAAAAATACTGTTTCTATTATTTAAAAAATGTCATACTCCTTTCACACTCATCACAACACGCTCATGTCTGAATCATCATTTTCAGTTTATTTTGAATTCAGATGCCGATCTATGTATATATTATATTATGCGCTTTTTCCCAAAGCCGACCAACTAGCTCACCATAAATCCTAAATTCCTATCTCTACCATAATGTTTTCCCTCTGTATATTTTGTGTATAGATAGTACACGCGCACAAACCAAAAGACGTTGTGAGTAAATTTTGCTCTAATGAGTAATGACTTTCATCCTTAGAGATCTTAGAATTCATCAGATGGAAACTTTTTAAATGATGCTGCAGCCACACTTTTTATGAATGAGTCATTATGTGTAATGTGCACACAGTTTAACACATTAAGTTTTACACATTACGTCGCTATGCAAAAATAGATGCATAACTGTCTGAGAGGGAAAGTGAATGCGTTGTCAACTCACAACTCAACAATGATATTTTCTGATATTTATGATACTACTCATATTATTTTTCACTGCAAACCTATTTTCGCTATATTGATATGATTAATGTAAGAAAAGGTTATAGTACAGAAATAAGTCCAGATTCTGATTTCGTCTGACTTGAGTTACTCCACTTGCCATTTCAGTTTGAGCCAGTGTACAGGAATGTGTGTTTGTTTGTTCCACTTGTTTTCAGTGGGTTTTTCATTAAATGAATAGGATTTAAGAACTGTTTGTATGAAATACATACGAAACAATTCGTAAAAAACCAAAAGTCAATTCAAGTGTAGTGTGGAAACTTGTACGTGTGTGTGTGTGTTTGTGAATTATGGTGATGGTCAAGTTTTTGAGTTGTGTGTCAAAATGTAACAGTGTGATATAAGATATATTTTTGAAAACTCCTGAAAAAAGAACCAAGTTTTTGGAAATAAACTTGTGAACTTGTGAGCTTGTGTTGTGATCAGTTACTTTTTTTAGTGCTTGGCAAAATTTTTTGCCGTCTACCAACAGCAAATAGTGTAACAACAAAAAAACAACCACAACTTTTATAAATTGGACAGTTTCTAACAGGTAATATTTTGATTTAACAAACTAAGTTATTGTCACCTAGAATATTTTCGTATATCTGCTAAAAAGTGAGCCCGAGGAAACGTTTCATTCTTCGCAATTCAACAGAATACAGCAAATAAAAAGGATTAATAATTTTTGGAGGTTTTATTTTTTGTTTGTTGTAAACCTTTTTTTCAGTTCGGTTTGAAAAATGTGGTGGACTTCTCTAGTTCCTGTTGTTTTCCTTGCTACTGCCATCATTTCACATCCCCTATCATCAGATACCGATAGTGTCAAATTAGTAAAGGATACACAAGACTTTAATACATCATTAACTTCAGAAGTCACACCAGATGAAGAAGAAATATCACCGTCCAGAAAACATACAAAAAGATCCGTAAGTTTTATTATCATGTTTTTTTCTAAAGTTTTTCCTTTTCTTATTTTCACATAATTTTCAAACAATTCATAATATATTACTTAAAAAAATATTGAGCAAAATTAAATTGTGGCATGAGCCAAAAATAGAAATATGGAAGTTACTTAACGTTTCACGTACATGATAATTGATACTTCCAATGAATGTGTGTGGTACGGAAATGTGTGTTACAAAGTACATATAATATGTACACAGTACACAGCATACAGTGACACTTGACTCGTGTGTTTATCTTTACAATGTAAAATGTACACACAAAGACAAGTGTGACATGAAATTGATGTTATCACAGTGTTTTTGATAACATCATTTAATAACTCATTGTGAGATTTGGTTAGGTGCACACACACTTACCTGCTCACACACATTCATTCATTCATTCTCATTTCCCTTTCTATATATATATATAACATGTAGTACGTAGCATAACTGATGCCTTTTATTTATGTCATAAAAAACAACCTATAAAAAAGCATTCTTCCCGTTTTCTTTTTTCTTTTTTTTTTTTAATAATTTTATAGAATGACATAAAAGATGTACTAAAAGCATTAAATCTTCCGGAGAATTTTGCTGATCCGAGATCCGCTTCGGGTTCCGCTCAGTCTGCCTCCTCTGTAACACCACCTCCAAATCAATCAACAATATCTTTTACCACAAATGGACCGACAACTGGACCAATCCAATTGATTCAAAATATAACATCATCATCAACATTACCGTCTTTGTCAGCTCTGGGACTAAATACAAATGCAAGTCGGATATCAGCATTGGCAAGATTGTTGATTCCTTTGGCAGTTACACTTCCGACGGCAGGTCCATTTGCCATTAATGATGATCCTGATGAGCCTTCTCGACCAACACGTCAAGACATGTTTGTTACGGGGAATAAGATGCTGGATAAAATTATGAATTGTCCATGTGCAAAGGCACAACTTGATGAGATGGGAGTGAAACCTATTGCATATTCGAATCAACCGGATCCAGCGATTTACAGAGATCCTCCATATGGAATGGACCCAGATAATATTGGTCCAGGAGATTTAATTGCTACTAATCTGAAAAATGTTGGTGGTTCCACTGGTAATGTTTTTGGTCAAATCATTCGTCTCGTCTTGAGTCTTCCATCACTCGCCATATCCGTGTTAAAACCATTGTTCACTGGGTTGGCGGATACGTGGGCTCAAACAACGGAAGCAGCTGGAGAAGTCGCTGGGGCAACAGCTAAAACACTTCCTGTGGTAAGTTTTAGCTTAATTACTTTACAATAATGGTAAATGACACAACATTATGACACATTATATTTTCGAGTTAAAAATGATCATGATATCTACATTTATAAAAAAAGTTGGGAAATTTAATAGTGTCAATTTTAAATGGTCAATGTAATAATATTGACTATACATGGATTGGCCAAATTTTGCAACTTTTGAATTGAATGTAGATACATGCATACGTTTAGATACTTGGATGTATTACATAAAGTTATCACATAATATTGGAATAGATTTGGATGCCTTCAAGCGGTGTGACGGGAAAAAAATGACATGTGAAAAATATATTATATATTGAAATCTAACATGTAATCTTTATACATGACATGTCATGAGTATTTAAGTATTCGCTCATAGATCAAATGTGTAGATGTTGACACTTTTAGTTACTGTAGAAATACATATCCATTGCTCGAGCTTGAAATTTACAATTTCATACCTTTCATTCCTTTGCCTTTGTGTGAAACTTTGAAAACTAAAAAATAGAGTTTAACTACACAGTATAATATAATATATAATATACGGCAGTTGTTTTTTTGTTTTCTTAAGATCAGGAGCTTTGATTATCCAATTGAATATGCATCCATTTTTGAAGAAAGGAGACCATAATAGATCATAGAAAAATCTTACTTTCTATCTTTGTCACATCTAAAGCCAAAATTATTCTGTATTATTCTGTGTGAATGTGTTCACACGGTTCTTTCATCATAATCATAAATCATAATGTTAATACATATGTATCGTGTATAATATATCGTCCATTCCTTCCGTTTCCTCATTTATGAATTTATGTATATGTATATGTACGCATCAACAGCTAACAGTGTTGTGAATTATAAATGCGAACACGAGTAAATAATTCGAAATAGTTTTACGACAGATTTAATTACTACTCTTTGTTGTTTTCTATCTTAAAAGTTTTTAACAACTTTAAAGTCTCTGCGTTTATTATTATATTATAAATTATAATATAATATTGCACAAATGTACAATGTACACATGGAAAGATGAAATTGAAAGAAAGAGGCAGAATGAGACAAGCAATAAAAAATAAATATGGCTGACAAAATCTGAGCAATATTCACAATTCCAACGTTTTACCTTAGATTTTATTGCTTTTTTGAGGTTATATTTTTTTAAGTAGAAATAAAATTTAATACTGTAAATTATATTCTTGTAGACAATAAAAACGGCAGCTGTGGTGTTAAAACGAGTTTTGTCAACTTTTGGAGATGTCACTGGAGCTCTATTGAACCTTGTCGCGAATCTCGTCATCACTGCTGGAGCAGCCAAAACATCATTTGCTGGAACGTTACCATTTATCTTTGACGGTATCAATGATATGACATCCGCTTTGGGTGGACAAGTTACAGCCGGTATCGATTTGGTTTCAGGTAAAACAAACTCAATAAATATATTATGAAAATAACAAAACCAACATTATGCATATTTGTTTTTATATTATTTATGTGATAAACTGTGACTCTCATTCGGTTTTTTTATTTCTGTTTTTTTTACTTATTTTTTTAGGAATTACGGACATTGTTTCGGGCGGAGTTGTAAATGCGGGTAAGACTGGAGGAAATCTTTTCAGTGGATTAATTGAGGGAAGTAAAGGATTCACAAATGGTTTGCTTAATGGAATCAAATATGGAGTCAATGACGAGGTACGTTTTTCTACTCCTAAGAATATAATCACAAGTGTAATACGTACAAATAATGAATAAAATGATGGATAATTTTCTCAGCACATATTCAGTTTAGTTGACATTTTGTATCTAATAATAATTATGTTTATTATGATTGAAACAGACTCCACCAGCGGATCAAGGCGGAGAAGGTTGGAGAAGACGTTAGTGTTTGTAGTAGTGGTAGGAATCGCAGTTAAAAAGTAATACCTTTTATGTTGTAAGTTATAACTTGGCCAAGAATATTTTGTTAAAAAATACAGGAAGAAAAAAAAGCATGTAAAAAAAGTCATAACGTTATTACCTATAAATATTATTATGTCAAATAAGAAAATAAAATGAACAGGAAAAAATGGAATGTCAATCTCAGAGATTTTCTCCGAGAAAAAGTCAAAAACCTGTGTTATATATCTTTTTGTCAGTGTTTGAAAAGAAATTGAAAGGATTATATTATTATGTAAGTATTTACCTGTATGTATCTGTTTTTGTATTACGTGTCGTCAGTATATAAATATAGTCAGTAGTCAATATTTAGTGGATATTTACATTTATGTATAAAAAAAATTATGACTATATATTTACATATGTACCAATTTTTATGCATTTTTGTAGTTTATCTTGTTTACCTGTTTATAACTATGACTGGTAGTTGTAGTTTTATGTTTTTTTTTTAAATATGTACATCAACAAATAAAAGAATTTTAATAACACTCCGAAATGTGCTTTGAACAATGGAATGATACTTTTTTCAATAATTATTATAATTAATGTGCATCAAAACAACGTTATTTGTTTGGAAAATGCAAAATATATTATGCTGATGAAAAATCATATAGGAGAAAAGTATGGCAAAATTCAATGTCCCAAAGGCACATAAAAATTCTTGTGTACATGCTTAGAATAAAAAAAATGTTGAATTTGCAATCGGATATCCTGCATAAAATAAGTTTTTATATAAATACACGTTTAATTCATAATTAAATACACGGTCTTAAGTCTTAAGATAAAGAATATTATGAAGGTTTCAACGGATTTAAACTGGTAAGTATCTATTTTTTTTGACACTGCTCAGTTTGACCATAATTAAACAAGCTTTGAAAAAAACCTTTCACTATTTCACTTTGAATAAACACATAACACATATGATCGTGTGTGATCATAACATAATTAGTCATTATAGTCGTAAATACTTTTCATGGTTGTAAACAAAATACAAAATATTAATTACATAAGTTGGATCATAACATGCTCATTATTGTTATTAATTATATTGGTGAACATTAACAACAATATAGTTAGAAACAGTCTACAGTCTACAGCATAGTCTAGAATCTAGAATCTAGAAACAAAATCAAAAGTTCCTAATGTTTCTTGTTTTATTTATTTGTTTTTCCTTTTGTTATAGATGACAGTCAGTTTAAAAAGGACAACAGTCAATTGATAAAATGCACCCCATTTTCCCTGATATAGAAATAGATATTCCTGCTCTGTCCGAATTGACAGAGATAAAAAATGAACTGCAAAAAACAAAGACTTTATTAGATGCCTTACAAATTGAAGTGGTCACAAATAAATTATGGAGAGAAGCATTGGAACAGGCTCTCATCTCATATGGTATAATAAATTATACAAATTTGACTGTAATATATAATCAAAATTCAAATCTTGTTTAATTTATTATGATAATTTAATTGCTAGTAAATAATATTATGCTTGGAATATTATACTTATTCATTCTTACCTCTCTCTCTCTCTTGAGTAAGTATATAAGGGTAAGTAAAAGCATAATATATTTATAATGTGATTTATATGTGTAAAATGATTGTATAATGTATTATTTTATAGGAATTGATTTGGATCAACATCATAATCAACAAGGAACTTCCATTAAAAATATTATATCATCATCAGCATCTGCCACATTTTCTACTCCTATAATCACAAGTGTTCAATCAGCTGTACCATTAGTAAATCAAAATGAAAGTATTTTGGGAATACAGGAGTCTGATCTCCAAACAACCAATAATTATCAATCTCATAATGGTAGTCCAAATGACCAAATGGGTGGTTGTAGTGGTTTGGATTTATACCCAAAACGGGTATTAATTAAACAAGAAATACATTGTAGTAATCGACTGATAGAGGAAGAAGAACAACATGGGAACAACAACATTGAGAATGAATCTACATTATTTGATCTCCAAAATCAAAATCCATCTAATGAAAAAGAACCAGAAGATATGGATATCAATGATGTAAAAAGTAATCTTATGTCTATTATCAAAGAAAATCTTCATCATCAGCAAGAACAATTACCACATGAAAATCCACTTCAAAATTCGGATCCAGATAGCTTAAGTTCTGATGCACAACTATTTAACCCTTCTATGGAAATAAATTTAAGTGAAGCTGTAATCGCTGCTACCGCTGTTGTTCATCCACAACCCACTAATATTAATAATACTAATCATACTAATAATAATTATACTTGTAAAGGTTCTGAAAATAGTAATGTTAATACTACTTCTACTACTACTACTACCACCACCACCAACGTGAGTGGAAATAGATTAAAACAAAAACGGAGACGTAAAAGAAAAACTTTTAGATTTACACCTGTACCCAAATCTAATGTTATTGGAAAACCAAGACAGAAAATACCAGGTCCTAAATCTGATCCAATAAATTACATAGGTAAAATTCCTCACTTTTGACTTGTTTCCAATTTTATCAAAAAATTACAGTACTTTTCTATACATTTTAAACATAAAAAGTATGTTATAGTATATGTTTGTCTCTAATATTTTGTACATTTTAAAAAAATCTTTATTGTAGATTTTTTGCCTGGTGTAGTTGAAAATGAAACCTTATTCCGATGTAAATTTTGTCCATTTATCAAGAATGAATTGAATGCAACCATTAGGCATGTTCATATTAAACATTTACAAGAAAGAAAATATGCCTGTCCTTATTGTCCTCAGCGGTTCATACTACACCAACACTTAGAAAACCATATAACCGGACGTAAGTTGAATATGTAATTTTCCAGCATCAGTTATTTTGTTTAAATTGTGATAATAGATTGCATTCTCATTTTTGTTACTTATGTTACTCAAAAATTATTCCTATCAAAATTAATAACTGTATGCATGGTTTACGTAGGTCATACTAACAGAACAAATAATGCAAGAACAAATGTGGCCAGTACCAGTTATCCTACGACTTCTTCCCAACCACGCCAAACCAATAGTGTAGGAGATAATATGCAAGACTTGTACCGTAAGATTTAAATTAATTATTAATAATGTTTATACATATATGTATGCATCCAACATTACATCATGCATATTATATTATGGTAAATTTATAAACAAATTCCGATAAGTAAAAGTTTTAACAAAATCTTGATATATCGTAAGTTGGACATTTTTTGTAAATCATTGTCTCAAATATTTTCAGATCCGTATATAGATGATGAAAAGAGGGACGCGTTTTTATGTGTGCCATGTGGAATTATCAGCTACCATGAGGACTCTATGATAAAACATATTTATAACAAGCACTCTGATCTCTTACCATCATCAAAAGAAAAACCAGCAACATCCTCTTCCTTCTCATCTTCATCTCATAATCCTACAAGTACGTCACAGCAAACTTCCTTTGTCTGTGAACATTGTCTTCAAAAGTTTATTAGTCTCCCAGAACTAGAAGTACATAAGGGACAATGCAGAAAGACGTTCCTTTTTCATAATCAATCTACTAGTAATGATCTACTACACAGAAGAGCTGATAGGAATGAAGGAGAAGAGGAAGAAGAAGTAGAAGACTATGTCAACTGTAATATTAATATCAATGTGGATTTCCCTAAACAAAGTCGAGATCCAAATAGATTCAATCGAATTGCATTGAGCACTGTCAAGAAAAAGAAGAAAATAGGAGGAGCAGGGTTTTGGACTTTTAGTGAGAAAATGAAGGAGGTTTTAGATGAGCATATTCGTAAGTTTTAAAAAATATTACATTTATACATTTTTTAATCAAACGTCAAATGACAAAATTATGTGATTGGGAATGTCTTGTTTTTTTTGTATAATATGTATTTCATAAATGATAAAACTCCAATTTTTAAACTATCCTTTACTTTTAATAGTAATTAATGTTTAATGTTTCAATAATTATTTCTTTCAGAAAATGTTCGCAGTAGTAAGCCTCCGTATGGATGTAAGCTGTGTGGTGCTGTACTGACCACCCGACAAAGTGCACGTCGTCATGTCATGGGGAAACATAAGTATGTTCATGAGGGAAAAGATGTTTAAATATACTTAATTCCGGTTGTTATGAATTATTAAAAAAGGACAGCCTATTTCGTATATTTACTTTAGTTACAAACCATAGTCTAGCATTATATATTGAGAAAAAAACGTTCCAGAGGCTTGAAAACTCAATACAAGAAAGAAAGACTTATTCACTTGTGCTTCACCTTTTTTGTAACCATACAATGTAACACATTATATAATGTTATCTCTTTCATGTATTTTTCTATTTCGGATGCCATATTGCACTAAGCAGTAGTAAAAATAATTTTTTGTAAAGATGGTGCGTGTTTTTAACATAAGGAAAATCGAAACAAGAAAACTTTGTTTTCGAAACTTTGTTAGTTTTTTTAGGGGGATTTAGTATGTAATTCAGACGTAATTCCTTCGTGTGTAGCGTATACATGTATTTTTACCAGATAAGCAATTACTACATATTGGGCTGCTTACGTATATTATATTATTATAAATTAGAATATCTTGGATTACATCGCAAGTACTTATATATTATGTTATGTTATGTTGTATAATAATACCACCGAATTATTAGGGATATGGATATTTATCTTTATATAATGTTTAATATTTATATGCTGCATATTTACATACGTGTTATATGTATAAAGCTGATCTTATTACTTTCTTACTGAATCACAACTAAATAAAGTGCCCAGCGCTTTCCATTCCTAAATTTTATGCCAATTTCTTTGATTTGTTTTACTTCGTTCACACTTCATATCCTTTATTCCGTTGTGATTATTTCATGCTGATTTGCATAAAAGTGCACGTATCGTCTCATGATCTGTACGATTGTATTCTTCCGTCACGTCATAACAAAATGTCATTGCATATATACACATGGAGTTATCCTATATTGATTTTGAGCATACCAATAAGCATAACATTCTTATTAGTGAAAAACAGAAAGTGAAATAATAATAATACAAGGAACTGTTTGTTTTAATCATTGTTTCGTTTTTCATCAAACCATAATTATTATTGAACTTATTGTATAATGATAAAATGCGAAATAGAAAAACTTTGAGAATCAGTCATCAATGGGCATTTCTTTCTGTCAACAACTATATTCTGTGGTCCTCTTCACCGAAGACTTGCTAATCAATTTTTTTATACTTCAGCTTATTTCATTAAAATAAAAAATTTAAAGAAAAAAAAACGACAATTTGGTGACCCTGTTCAAAATGAAAACGCTACGATTTTTTGTTTTCCTCATCATCGAGCTATTGTTCATGATACTGATAGTGACAAAATATTGTGAGTGCTCAACCCTTAGATTAAAAAAGGAACCCGACGGCGGAGATAAAATTATTAATTCAAGTCTACTACTGCGTCGTGAAAATCTCCCAGAAACTGTAACATCTTTAATTGACGATCTGGCTAAAATAATGGGAATTGTTCTGAATTTCAAAGTCAACGATACAAGTTTAATGAAAGGCTTTTGGCAAACGTAATTCCATCATCGTAAATCAATTATTCTATTTACATTCTTCTACCATTCATCATTCACCTGCCAAGTTGTTCCTGATACATTAAACTTACATAAAAACTGTGTGTATATACATTTCTGATATTGTGATGTCCCCTGTTTGAAAAATGAAAATAAAGCAGAGCTATGAGATTTCTAAAAAAATCGGCTGGGGTTTTCTTCTCAGAATTTTTAGCATTACCGTCATTGCGCGAATAGTTACCCTGGGCAATTATTCAAATATTTTGGTGAGTACTGGGTAACTATTAAAGGCTG